>JBCFXI010001208.1:0-67648 GCA_038496175.1 Ampulex compressa
CTACATTATAAATATATAATACATATATATTTATAATGTAGCATCATGATTGACTTGCTACTGACTTTTCGATATTTGCATATCTTTTTTCCATTTCTATAAATAATCTTTATGTACCACAATACCCATACACAGAAGTTATCAGTCTCACTCTAAAGATCCTTTCACCGCCTGACTCGTTTGTATTTCAACACGAAACTATAGACGCTTCCCCAGTTATACGAAATATAGGCTTTGGTCCAACGTTTATGCCATCAGCAAGTACGGCGTCACGTTTCTTTATTTGACATCACCTCCTAAGAATTCTAAAGCTCACTCTCTCACGTGATGCCATTTAATATACAGTTTATTCTAGAAAATTTATACGAAATCAAGGACGTTAGTTTCGTAGACAATTAAGACGTCACACAACGCGTAAGAAGCAGTGCCTTACGCGCGCTCGCGTCAACAGAACAATAATAATCTTCGCTCGATAATCTTCGGATATAATCGGGTTTTTTCGTTAAATAGCGACGAACGCAGCGGGATTCGGCGAGCAATGCTCGACCAGACGACACGTCGAGAACGTGTTTATACAGGATAACGCGCAAAGCTTTGTTTAAAATCACAGCTAAGATGTAATCCAAGTCGTACGTTCTATCTACACTATTAAGATATAGTCTGAATTCACATATCTAAAATTAAAAGAATCGTTCTCTGCTCGACTCTCTTCCTGGCTGATAAAACCGCTAAAGGAGATCAGCGAACTCAGATAACGATGGAAAATAGTTTCCATTTAAACAACGAACACAAAACAATGTTATACGGAAAAATCTGGCCGTAGTCATCTGGTTCTCTTCTCGAAATTCGAGCTTCCGTCTAATGCACCGTACGTTGTCTTCCGCGACGTGAAGCAACTATTAGTCGTCGTGCAACGGTCGACAGTCGGGCTGTTCCAAGTTTTTGATCCAAAGGAGACAGTCGAAAAGGCCGGGGCAACGGCGGAGGCGGCCAAGGAGCGCGAAACACGACGGGGCATAAAGTCCAGTAGCGATCCGACGCCTTGTAGTTGGAGTTACTCCAATTTTGCTAATGCACCCGTGCCTGGTTAAGTAGCCACCGACGGTGGAGTAGTTTCGAGTTTCGAGAACTGCACTTGGACCTCGTTACTTCCCTCTCACCTTGGCTGCGATCGCAGCCCGCGACAAAACTCGGAAACTTTTTGGTAGCCCCCGTCTCCTTAAAGATCGCGCTTATATTTGAGGAACCTGGCACGCCGCCGGCTTTTCCGCCACATTTTCGCGCGACCTTTCGCCCAACCGAGCTATTAACGGAGCCGGAGCAAAGCACCAAAGCGGGAAAGTGAACCTTCCTTCGTCCGCTGTAAATCAGACTGGCGATAATGGGGATGGTCTGCGACACTCTTGTCAACGATTTTCTCTTTCCCCCTTAGACAAGATAAGCTATAATATTTACTCGTTATCGTCTGGATAAAGCATCGAAAAGTAGCTACAATATATATTATAAGTAATATACGGATTTATTTTAAATTAAAAAGTCTTATTCTCTTTAATTTCTTTGAAAGATTGTAGAGGAAATGTGATGTTTTCTCCGGTTTTCTTTTATTTTTATGCAGTTTATGCATCAGTATATTAATTTATCGATATTCCTCCTCTGTCCTCCTTTTCTTTAAGCATATATTTAGCAGACTTAAATAAGTGGTGGTTTGGTTTAGTGTTAACAGTCGATAAAGTTTAATATCTGCAAAACCTTGGAATTCTGAAGCGACATCAAACAGCAGTTCCTAGAAAAAAATAATTTAAAAAATGAATAGATTCTGGGTTTTAAAGGGGATTATTACTATTAAGTTTCACATTAAATTAACTTATTATTTAACGATTAATACAAAAAAAAAACATCTTACAAATAATATTAAATCTGCCAATCTAAGTTACCTTCATGATCAATAACTTATCGATCGAGGTATTGATAGCCAATAATAAGTAGAAGTAAGCGCAGCAAGCATTGAGTGCGAGCAAACATTTCAGGCTTCAGCACGATTTTCCGAAGAAAATATCGTGGCCTCGGCGAGCCATTGTACATCGATGCAACGAGTAATGCAAGATGCACCGTACCGACACGCTCTGCATACCGTTTCCGGCCGCCTGCGCGACAAGTGCAACGGGACACCGAGTGCAGGGCTCCTTTGCATAAACGAGAACGCGGAGAAGTTTGTGCCTTTCCTTGGAAATCAAAGACCAAGGTTGCAATTCCTAAAAAGGCTCGGTGTGCGCACATAGGAAGTTACTGTGAACAACCAATTGGTTACGCAAACACATTGAGATTCTAGAGTTATCGGCAAGTAAATAGAGACGAGGGTGTCCATCTCGATACGCTGAGTTTCTATCGTAGAGGCGCACACGGATATAGACTACTGATTTCTCGACTTTTCCAAGGCTACTCTTTATTCTAAGGATATATATTATGCGCACGTGTTTAATATATTATTTTCATCATCGGCGGTATTTATAAAAGTATATATCTTGGCTTAACAGTTCATAGAGTACTAGATTCTAACTGTTCATAGAGCGCAAAAGCTGACATTAGTATTTAGACCAGTTTCATACAGAACGTATAAAAAACAGATCGAAGGTCAATGCTAAATTACAATGCTATACGACAATATAGACTCTCGTGCATTTGTAGTATTTTATGAGCGACAAGGCAGGCAGCGGAAAAAGACGATTATTAATTTCACTCTTAAACACTGTTTTCGCGGAGCGTGCTGAGAAGCCCGTCGTGGAAACCTCGAGCCGCGAGTAATGTGACGCAGCATTTATAGTAGCTACGAAGACCATTACCCGAGGAATGCAATTCATGGCCCCAAACCACTCGAACCACTTGATCTTGAGCCTCTTCTGAGTGTCAAGTGCAGGCGCAATGCTTGCTGCTTTATGGACGCGCACGACGCGATCTCGTGGAATGGCGTTCAATATAAACTCGACGAAGAACGCTTTGGGTGCTTCATGATACATCCGAACGAACATCGTTTTGGATTAATGCACCACTGACAACGCACGCTAAAGACAGTCTGCTTCCGTTCTCGATGATTGGGACGAAAAAAATATCGTACAAACAATGCGAACCTTGATCGATCATGATTGTTTTTATAAAAAGATAATAGAGACTGTTTTAACATCATTTCTGCTTTTACCAAAGAACGGTAAATTAATTTATGATCATTTTTGTTTATCGAGAGTAAAGAAAGTAGTATCAAAAACAAGTCGTGCTTGACAAAAGTGCATTTGTTGTTTCATAGAGACACTTGATCATTTCATATTTAATAGTCGTTATAAAGAGCCGCTGATTGTTTCCATGAATAGAAAAATATGTAAATCTCAGACGCTCGAGTGCCATTGATCCAAGCAGCGGAGCAGCCCGGTTGAATAATTTTTTGCAAAGGCCTTTACATAACATCCAGTTCCGTCTTTGACAAAGGCGACTGAGCATTGAGAGCTACGATTCAAAAGAGTGGAACAAGTCCACGAGTCCTTCGGAAGATAAATTCTCGTACGTTATGCGATGAATTCCCGATGGGCGAAATACCCGCGGTATTTGCGAATGCATCGTGGCGAAACGTGCTAGAAGAGAATGTTGATTCAATACGATATTCGTTCACCTCAATGGCGTATTTCCGGGTTTTCCTCGGGAAACGTCGGATCGCTCTGATTGCCGTCCCGATTTGAAACGCGGGGGGTGATTTTTGCTTGAAAGTGAACACCGGAAATGTGGGCTCTTGGGGCACACGTGAAAATCCCCAAGTTATTGTATCGTTATATAAAATATTTTAGAACACGGATTGGAATTTTTTGCCTCCATGAACATTGCGCGTTACGAAAATATCGCTGGAGACTATTTTTATTACGACGGAATTGGTACTTTGAATTAGATGTATATCGTTACGTAACTCCTTTACTATGCCACGTGGCTTTGGATTTTATAAATGAATAACAATGAGCTAATTATCTTTTAAAAATATTTAGTAGCTCATTCGTTAATCGTATCGTTCTTTTGCCGCTTTTTTTTTAAATCATATTGTTTCTTTTAACGGATAAAGATCAATATTTAATTGTTCTCTAGATTAATATTAGGATATATAATATAAATCTAAATATCTCAGTTTTATATAGTAATCATATAATAGTGATTCTTATTATCGATAAGGATTATGAATGATTATGATCCTTCAAAATTGGTTTCCTTTTTTTTATGCATAATATAAAGACATCCATTGTTTTAGGTCTTTAGCCTAAATTGGCTTGATTAATTTGTGCATTTGAAATTACACGAACTTTTTTGTGACACTATAACTTTTCCTCCTTGGCGAGCTACGTGACATTCCCGATTTTCTTGGAAATCTGGTGACTCTTTGTCCATGGATCATCCTTTAATTTTGAAACGCAAGTGAGTAATCCCCTCGTTGCGATTTTGCAAGACAAAACACGAGAGCGTGTCCCGCGGTGGTCAGGTTACCTCTCGCGTTAAGAGGAATTAACGCAGCTTGGTTCTCGGCTTTTACACCCGCGCGGTTACGTGTGCGGCCGTTACTTATATTACTACTGAATATAATACACACCTATCTTGAGCAATTCTGTAGTTAAAAGCTGGATGTATCAAATTCAAGAGTGCTCTTGCATATAAAAACCAGCATTCCGCCATTCGATCCGTCTCTTCCTTATTTGTAGCCTTCCCTTTTTCACTTCTATTAGAATAATTATAATCACATACGTTTTACGTATCGTGAATGTGTCATATAACCTTGCATAAAAATATTCACATATTTGTATAGAAGAATTTCGTATCGATATGCTGTATGCTTTACAATTATTCTCTTTTAACCCAATTTTTTTTTGTGGAATATTCAGGAGTTAATGTAACGGCGCTTAAAATCAAATTCCGCATTATTTAATACGCAAAATATTTTTCAATTTAAAAGGCGGTCGCGATGTAATCCGCATCGAGGACTGACGTCACAGAACGATAAAACGCTGATGCATATTTCACTCCATATTAAAAACGAGTTATTACAAAATATTTTACTTAAAAAAATACAGCGAATAAAAAGGGACTAAAAAATCACTTCACGTAAAAAAGGATTATTTCTATTATTTACCTGTCCATGTTCAACAGAACATTTTATTCGTCCGAGAAAACATCAATTGCAGTTATCGAATAAGGTAAATTACACGCCAGTCGCTATTCGACGAATCGATCGCGGCGCATAGGCACGTTGTCCGTCAATGTTCTCAAATAAAATTAGCCGGTTGGTTCATAACACAAAGAGTTCTCTAACGAGGGTATAAACTGCGCGTCAGTGTGTTCGCACAAGCCATTAGCGTATTCTCTTTACCTCCGACGGTAGGAGCATTCCAACATTCTCCGCATTCCCCTGCGCTTTCATTATTTTGTTCATCTCCCGCGCACAATGGCATGCGTCGAACGTGGCGTTTGCTGCGCGTAGAAATGATTCCAACATCCCGAGGAACGATTTCCGGTTAGAGGGCTCCGTTCGTTTGGGAATAGGTATCGACACGACTGCGGTCCCTTTGAACCGCCAACGCGAAACGTTGTTGCGCCCTTCTTGCGCCTCTCCTCAGCGTCAAGTCTTCAAAGCGTCCTTTTACGCCGCGCCATTTTGGCCTGGGAAGCCAGTGTTTTCGTAATTTCACTTAAGGCCACCCACCGGCGCCGGTGTTTAACCGGCGACACAAGTACCGTTGCGGATGTTTTGCGTTTCTTTTTTCCTTTTTTTTTTTTCACGACAGGGACTACAGCCAGCCGGTCGTTAAGGATGAACGTACGGATTTTCGCGGCATTTTGCCGGAGTAGAGACTCTCGAGGACGGGCGCGCGCCTCGACGTAACGTGTATTTGCATTGCAATACCATCCCAACCTCGCTAATTCGCCCACGCCGGCGCGTCGCGCTTTGTCGTGCGCGAATAATCGCCATGCGAGAAATTATCCACCACGCGATTCTTCCTGTTACGTGTACATGACCGTGAGCCACGTCGTTATCGCGTCGCGGCCTGAAAATGGAAAATGTGCGATCCATTGCCGGCCGTCCTTACACGCGTTTGCGCTGTCGAACGTGGATAAAAATCGACGTGAGTCTTATCGCTTCTGCATCGATCGGAACCGCTAGGAGGTCGATTAAATAATATCGTTTAAATATAGACGCACGTGGGTTTTCGATCACATTTCATTGGAATTGTATTTGAATTATACGAAAGGCGTATTAATTATTTTTGACTAATTAAGTTCGAATGCTAAAGCTATTTATTTCTAAGCCCAAAGGTTTTTGTATTACTCCTCTCATCGTAAAAATCGGTAAATAAGTGGATTAGTAAAGTTTGACTCCTGGACCGAATAAACATCGTTTACTGGCTTCTTATTTCCATTCCACTTCATCCTCATTTACAGCACGAATTCTGAATTTATCTATGAACGTGTCCGTCCAACATACCGCGCCTGATCTTTATCCTCAACGCATACCAGGCGCGATACCAAAGGAATCCCGAAGTCCACTCCTTGCTACAGCATTAGAGTGCCTCGGTAATCAAATACATTACACTTCAGCCAAGAGGGATTACGTATCACCAGTACAAGCCTCCCACATCCTAGCCATCGGCCAGTTTCCTTTATCGCGCTTATCGTATAATTACTTTTTACCCTGGAAACGTAAAGTCGCATCGCTCTTCGCGCTCGTAAAACCGGAATAGTTCGCCTCCTCGAGATGGCGCATTCGGCTACGAAGGTCCAGGATCCGAGTGTCGGAAGGGCCCACCTCCTGGCTTCCTCTTTCGCACGAATTTCCAGCCCAGGATATCGCCGGACTCTCGTGTCCGGGCAGAACAACCCCCTCCCGATAACGAGGAGGCGCCTCTCGTCGTACCTCCTCTAGACTCTGCTATTTATGGCGGATAGGGCGAGGCGCGGGCATTTCTGTCGGATACACCCGGTAATTTCATTCGTCGTTAAACCCATGGCTGTGTCGAATCACCGCCGGAATTTACGCCGCCGAGACGGAAGGAGCCCGGCGTAAAGTTTCGAGACCGAGGGCCCGGCCAGGCCGATTCGTGGCTCCGCGCGCCGTTTCGGGGGTTGGGCGCTTTATCGCCCGCACAGGCAGCCTTCGTCTCGAGCGGATCTTGGCCCGGGGAATGTGGATTTTAGTATCGTCGTCCTGCTACTCGAGCTTCCAGGTGCACGCCAGGAGATTAGTGCCAGCGCGGGACGCACGGTAAACGTTGGGAGGGAAAACATCGAGGCGCCCAAGATTTATGAGCCGCTCCGTTGCGAATAGACGCTCGCTCGCTGGGGAGCGCTCGAGTCCTACGGTTGGTGATTTCATTAAACGATTATTGTCCATGTAAAAAGGGGCGTGATGTAGTAGGGCAATGGTGTTAATTGCTGTGTATTAGTATAGTTGCGTGGGGATAGGTATGTGGAGAGCGTGGTACAGTGTTTTGGGGGCTGATGACGTGGAATTTTTTTTTTACGGGGGAAATGCGGAAAAGAATGGGATTTTATTTTTAAGAGCAGGTTTTGCTAAAAAATGTAGTCGTCGTAGGAAGGGGTGAACTAAAGTAGGTGAAATGACCAATGTTTTCTATAATGTCATTGGACTTTCTTTCATTTAATGAGTAAAGTTTATTCGGTCCAGGAGCAAGCCAGTTTGCTGGTTGAACTCTACTCATTGACCTTCACGATAAGAGGAGCGATAAACACTTTAGACCGACATTTCTTCAAATTATATTATTAGACTTTTTATTAATAAATGCTTATTAAATCGTAAAAAACCTCATAAAAGTCAGAACAAATCTCAGTACTTAATTGTAGAATATCTAGTGTGAGACCTAAAATGGTTTGGGGTTCCACACAGCTCAGGGATCCGTGCTCTATGACTCAAATGACCTGTGAGGATCCAGACATGCGAATACTCAAATTAATACGTTCATTTTGTTAAGTCTGAAAATCAACCGGTTTCAATGCCCAGAGTTGGGATCATCGATCACTTGTTTAACCGCTATAACCAAATAAGGTGTAATCCTCCAGTAAAATCGCGCCTCGTGTCGTATCTTCCAAATTTACATTCTCGCGCATGCGCACAAGCCGTTATATTAACCGCGAACCTCCATAGCTCAAACGTGCCGAGATATCTTCGAAGTGCAGGATATATTAGCATCGTTAAAGCAGGACCCACTTTTGTCAGATACACCGACAAAGCTGCGAACAGGCAACGCACGTCGCAGGGTAGCCTTATCGTACCATACAAAATCGTCCGAGAATATCAACGTCCAACGTCTGAGGATTTCCCAGATCTTAAATAGATCCCCGATGTAAGCAGCTGCATTTGGCACGGCAGATAATCGAATAAGTTTTGATGCGAGTAATTATACTATATCATTACGCACGCCCGCTGTTGGTGAAAAACAAATTTAATTGCGGCCGCGGATGAAGCGATGGTTACGTAACCGTCACGTCTGTCGCGTTCGTGCGGGTGAATCGTGGATACGATAAACCCACGTCATCGTGTCCGAACGGAGGTTTTAGATCGATCCGCGTAATTGGCAGTAATTATTCCCAAGGTCGCCGCCGCCCGAAATCCCGTCTATTTGCCACGAAACCGAGCTATCTTTACCACGGTTGGGAGCCGCGTTCCGACAAAGGCCGACGAATATAGACGGCAGTTCCGAGCGGGGACGTTAATTCGAAACACGAACCGCTCGACGACGAGAGGTTGGAGTTTCCGAAGCCAAGATTCCGGGACCACCGTGTGGTCCTTCGCTGTATTACAAGTACATACGATGGGAGGACGTCCACGCCTTTGTCAAGCATAACTTCCGCGAATGTAACCAGGGAAACCGAGTTATGTGGCGGTCGAAAACTCGGACGTCCACGCTGATCGGCCGATTTCAAGCGTAGTTCACTTATTTTCGTTTATTCAATGTAGAATAATTCAGAAACGGTCTCACATGATGGACTATAGGGTAAATAACTAGGACGATTGACGATGAAGATTATATAAACCAAAAACACTTAAGTATTAATAATATCGTCTTTCAGTAAATTATCTCTCATTTACATGATGATTCGATATGTAAAGTACTGGAATTGGAATAAATCAAAAAAAGTCTTCGAATCCTGGACACAGTTTCAATTAAGCTGGTATGAAATACCTTAGTTTAAATCCATATAATCTTAGGCGTTTATGTGTTTAAATTTTTTTATTAGATATGATAACTATTAAGAAAAACACTCATGTTCAATCTCCAATCGCTACTTTAATAGAGTACGCGATTTTGATTTGAATAATAAATAGCGATGCGATTTTTCTAGGCGCGAGGTCATTTTATTAATGAATTTAATTGTGTTATTAGGCATTCTGATCACGAAGAAATTAAGTGAGCTTAGATTCTATAGACGCTGAAACATCCTACATCTCTATGGACCTAAATCACAAATGCTCGCTATCCTCAGTATTGATAGATGCACGATGCACAATTCTACATTTATTTACTCTGTATTATTAAACATCTACAGCAGAAATTAGCTCGCAAGATCCTTTTGCCAACATACTTTGTAGGTACATTACAGCGTTCCCGATTTATCACATTCTCTGCCAGACCGATTTTTGGCGACTCCACGATCAAGCCGCGTGAGTTGCACGACTTTCCCGTTGCCGAAATGAATTACACGTCATTGATAAACAGTGCAGTATTAACAGCAACGTTTGATATTATCGTTGCTCTATGCATAACGTATTGCACTTTATCACCGTTTAATTATATAAAATATTTGACAACGTTTCATTTAATGCGAAAAGTACGCCTTATTATCTCTGCAGTAAGTTAAACGAAAACGGTACACGCGACAGGAAGTATGTCAACGCGTTGATTGTCATAATGGTCATAAATGATGGCGAAACCGAACTCAATAAAAATACGGAAAAGACGCGAACAATGCTGTTCAGAATTTGGTAAATGCAATTTTTATTAGATTATCGTTAGAATCTATTAGAATGTTGGAACAGATAGAATATTGTGCAGTATTTTGTCATGACATGGTTCTAATATGGGCAATCGCTCTCCAGTGAACGAGGCAAAATACCTTCTACATGCAACGCGTCGAGCGGAATTAAATCATTCGTACTCTTGATTTAGCGAGCGTGCGAATAACGATCTACGATTGCCCTCCGTTGTACTGCTTGAATCGTAACACGTAATTTCTGCGGACGCACGATAGGAAGCACGATCCGATCATAGCGAGCGTTACACAGCGGCAAAACTTTTGATTCCAAGTTGACAAAATGATTGTGGAATAAGTTATGATCTCTCGATACTTAATCATTGCAATTCTAATGTGTAATATATCCGTTTAGAACGAAATTATAATACATATGTCGAATAACTATTTTTGGGAAAGGGCGAATGTGTCTGTGGTTTGAGAATTTCTCGCTACGTAACAGACCGTAGCAGCTAATTCCTTTAGACATCGAATAATTCATATGGAAAAGGTATCAAAGGTCGAAGTACAACATTACTTTATTTCTTTATTCCTTAATTATAAGAGTACGTTCTTAATTGTCGACTCAGTTTATTTACATTCTCCGTGTAATTTCAAAGAAAAAGGAGAGAATATAAATGAGCTTCACATTTACCCATTTTCCATTTTGCTATGCGCAACACAAAGTTTTAGAAATTAGGCTTTGGCATATATTGAAATTTCAGAGCATTTCTTTACTCGTCGACGCGTAGTTGTGGACATACATGGAAATACTGATCCCAACTATCAAAATTGTTTGTTCATTTATGTTTTTTACAAGTCTATCAGCCACTTTTTAGACATAATTAAGTTTACTAAAAATGAAGAAAACCAATAAGTCAATATATCCATCCAGGCATTACAATAAAATCATGAAAGATCTGAGTAGTTTTAGCGTTAACATACATTCTTAATTAAATCTCTTTTCGAATGATCCATGAACATTATTTTTGCCCAGCTAGAATCATAATCTTATTATTTTTTCATTAATCTTTGGCATCGACCCTTAAAATCATTTGTCCTAGGGCCTACTGTTTAAATTAAATTCCGTACCACCAGTGCCATAGTATACAAATCGCATGAAAAAATCATCAGTGTTGAGCTCGATTCGAAATCAGAATCCTTACCACCATACCTTTTTTTTAAATTCATTTTGGGCACCAACTGCTAGTGTCATTTGGCCCAGGACCTACTCTTTAACTTGGCTCCCTAACCACCATATTGTCCTAGCAAGTATGTAACCGCGGATTTCCCTGTCGAATGACATTGATTAAATTTTTAGATATATTCACCTATTCCAATTGCCAAACCCACAATATCCTTTTCGCATTTCATACTTTCATTACAATTCGATAAAAAAAAAAGTTATAACTTTTAGTCGCGCAGCTCTTACTCATCGTTGGTTCGAAAGTAAAATCACAAATCCGCAATTGCTGACTCGCCAATCCAATACATATCACGTGGAAAAACCAGTAGTGACCCTGCCTTTTCTTCCCTTCGAGAATCCACCAAGGACGAGGCGGCTACTCCGGATCGCGAGGATACGCGCGCAATCGTCCACGGCGCGGTGTACGTTCCTGGCAGAGCCGTGTGACTGACCACGCGAACGGGGCTTATTTCAGCAATCCTCCTCCCGATCCGGTACGCGTGCCGCCCAGTGTATTTTCACAGTCAGTTGGAAATAGCCGGCCGCGAGTCTAATATTATAATAGCGATGACTGCCGGCGTAAAGCGGTCGCTCGCGCGCGAGTACAGTCGGCTCAGAGGCGAAACGGCGCCGGTTTCGTGCGAGTAACGCTCCGCGGCGACGAGAGCGAGACCGTATAACGTTACCTCCCGGCCTGCGACGAGGTTTCCGCCGCAGTTTCTCCTTTTGCATCGGCCGCGAAAGGGGGGCCTCTCCCGGTCGCTGTCGCCAGGAAGAAACCGAGTACCGGACTTTCCACGGAAGCGACCCGGTTTTCCCCTTCGAATGTATCTCGCGGCTTGTTCCACGGGCACCACGTGGATCCTCCGCTCTCTCCACTTCTCGGGAGCCGATCGAGGAGAGAAATCGTGGGCGAATTGTGGTCAACGTTCGTGCGGGGCTATCTTCTGGGCATTAAAATAAACCGAGGCGGGCAGGTATTCCCCGTATCTGATAACGCGGGTTGCATCGACGAAGATTTGCGATCGTCGATGATATTTTTTCCGTGTCGGAACGCGCTTTTCTCGGATACCGATGAGTCCGAGCTGAAGTGGACGTCCCGCGCGTTGCGCAACAGCCAGACAATATGATCCGCAAGATAACCCACGAGGTTTCCTTCGCGCCGCTTAACATATCGTTCGTCTATGAAAGGAGAACTGGTCGAGGATGGTGAAGGAGGGTACGAGGAGAGTGCGGTTATCTCCTTGGTAATCGACTGGAATGCTGAGAGGAAGTAATCGTAAAGCTTGCCTCACGGCTGGAGAGAGTACAACGGCTCTATTGGAAATAGGAACTGATTCCGAGTGTCAGTGACTCAGGACGATTGTATGCTATTGGACATCGTAATTACGTATGGGACTACGTTGAAACGGAATATCAGTGGTGGAAGTGGAGTCCTCGAATGCGGCTTATCGGTAACTCCAGTGGTTAATTTGAGTGTTTGCCTTGAGCTCATTAAGGGTACACCGTCGCCTGGTATTAAAAGGCCGTGTCTCGATACGTCGGCGTTGGCGCCGTAGATCCCGTAATTATCCTCGGAAAATGTCAACGGGAGCGACGCCACAGCCTGAACGATGACAGCCATTGCGGCCAACGGGCTTCACAAAATGGTAATTCCCAGCGACAGAGTGTATTATGCGCCGATACCGACAATTGGGCAAATATTTTCGGCCGTATATCCACGATAAGCGATTTATGCTGGCATTTCGATCATTCCCGGACGCTCTCGCTCATCGTTATCGTAATTTTCCTGATTTAGTGCCGCGCAAATGTGACTGATAAAACCACAGAGAGACACCGTCTCTGTCTCGTTGCCGCCGCTCTTTGACGAATTCGTAGCGTTGCAAAGTGCCTCGAGCTTTTCCACTTGGCACAGCTTCTGATAAGGTTAACGAGTAAGATAGGTATTCAGAGATAAGGGACACTGACAAGTCCGATCGAGCTTTGATTTTGGATTTTAATGCGAAATCGCTAATTGCGATTATCGATCCGCGATGCGCACTGCGCGTACATACTTTGTCGTACTCGCACATTAGGAATAATGACATTGGTGATTAATCCATCGATATTACTGGGACGTGTATCAAAACGTATACATCGAGTTACTTAAATATAACGAGCTGACGTTTCATCGTCGACTCTTTTACTTGCGAATTTATTATTTACTAGAGTAAAGGGCTCCAGATTTCAGTCCTAATTATCATTCAGGAATTAGCAGATCGCGACGATCGTTTTCGAAAACTTTCCTTTCTCAGGGATTATTTCTCACTGCACTTAGTCCCACACTTTGGTGCAAGCCATCGTTTAGTTACCATCGATGTTGGTTAGCACGAGTAAAAAGCTTGAATAGACTACGATGGGAGTGTGTTAGTAGCCACATTCATTTCAACGAGTGCTCGCGCTGCACCGGTAAAAACTTCCCCTGGTAAACGATAAACGCGGGAGAAAAACGCTGGCCCGTAAAGTGTTAAGCTCGTGATCGCGATGATCGAAAAACGACGAGAGCGTGTGCGAGCGTGTTTTAACTGCGGTCCGGTTGTTTTATTCTCGACGTAAACCGATACTTTACGTCTGGTGCTTTAATCGGCCGTGAACACGCTTGTTTATCGTTATCGCTCTTGCGGTTGCGCTACGTCACCAGTGGGCATTGATAATGCCGCAACGATCGATGGAAGTACGGGTCCTTTGCAAATTCACATACGGTGGATATAAACTGGCGCTTAATAGTCGATTGCTTACCACGAATCTCGTGCTCTTCTTCCTCAGAATTTTTTACACGCCACGTATAAATCTGATGATTTCAATGGACATTAGCGCTATTAACACTTTGACAGTAGAGCGTTTAAAGTCGCACTTAACGTGGGAATCGAGATGTTTCACGTGTTTTATTTTAATCGCGATACGTTAGAAAAGAAACTGGTATAGTTTTTGCAATAAATATTTTCCAAGGGAATTTTGAGGTATGCGATAAGTTACTTTATCGCGTCATCATTTATACTTTTCAAACTGCAGATGTTAAGAGTATTCTTAACTTCTGTTAAGATTTCGAAATTGATTTACTTTTTATATATATATTTCGGTATTTCTGTAGAGCACTTGACCTATTTAAAATCTTATTAATTTATAACAATCTTAATGACGTATATTCGTATCATCTGGTACTCTGTAAATAATACGGATGATTTATGTGTGTATTAACCGATGCCAATGCGGTAAAGAGAAGACGATAGAAACATTAATAAATTATTTTAAAGAAGCGGATAATACACAACGAGGAAGACAATCGATACAAATTCCTTTCCACGATGACAGTAATTATCGAATTTCCATTATCGATCACTTTGCTCCCGTAGTAAGTCCGTTATTTTCGAATAACCGCTTCGATCGTTTTCTCGATTAACTTTTCGTCCTTAGCTGTGTGTAAATACCATATTTACAAAAATTACAGACTAAGACGAAGAAGCAGCAATCTTGTGCAAAGTTGTAGAGGTGCAGTCATTAGCAAAGTTGCTAATAATAATATTCAACACTTATGATCACTCGTGAACCGTAACAACCCCTAGCACAATATGCACTAGGGTACGTAGATTAACCCCTTAGCCTACAATTTTTCTTAGAGACGTCGTACGTCGACTGAGTCAAACATGAATAAGTCATGTCAGAAACGTGATACGTCGACTGCGCCAAACATCAACAAATCGTATCAGAGACGTTGAAGAGTTGATGGGGTTACACGCTACATACACTGAATTTCCTTCGCCGTATTTGGACCTATTAAATTTTTTAAAAACTTTATTATGACGATTATATTCTTCAATATCTGTTTAGTTGTAATTAAAAATAAAAATGTTAATAATTCATGGTTCGCTTGAAGACCATAAACCATTCTTATTCACTCATCAATCGTTTCTAATTATTTACCTGTCGGGACGAGGAGTCTTGGAAGCATTTCGTGGGAAAGTAGTATACCCATAAAGATCCGTTTGTAACGCTTATACAATTTCTACTATATAAACAAACGTTTGCTACATGGTATACAACATATACATTAGTAACGTTTCATCGACAATTTCAATTTTTCCATTTAAAACATCGCTAGGCCTACCGCCGCGAAATGAATGCTTGGGCTGCTGCCCTTAGACACGCGTCACAAAACAAACATTTCCACAAACAAACATTTATTAAGAAAAAAGCCTTGAAAACAATCGTGTCCCAGTCACCGGGCTAAGCGAGGCACGGAGCAAATGGAACCTCCAAGACATTCCTGGCAGAGAGCGGCCCTCGATAGGCGCGCTTTACACGTCCTCCCATGTATGTTTAGGCGCACCAATTCTGGCAGATTGCATCGCCATTCCGTCGGCGATATTCGGCGGTCCATGCGCGTGCATCAAATCCCAGGAAGGGCTCATGATTGCGCGCGGGTCATCGCGATAGGAAGTGCCGCCTAGAATGCGCCCCGGTATGTGGAGCACAGCCGTAGGGCCCCAGGTACAACCTCCCCCGCCTGCGCAATACTCGCGTGCATTAATTGGCTCCCATTGAATTCGATCAAAACGGCCGCGCGACTGGATAATCGGTGATTATCGGAGCATTACCCGATGGCCGCCAGACCAAAATGCCTGGCCGCCGCTTTTGGACCGGTGGTGCACGTCGCTCGGATTCCACGGATTCCCGTGGCCCTTTCCGCATTCGCCGTTAATGCGTCGGATACCCCTAATCGGCGTGACGACGCCAATTATACGCGGACACGCCTGATAATCTTCGATTGGCCCTGCTGCTTAATTCAGTGTCGTAGCTGGCGTTCTCTGGCTTCTGTGTCGATTCCTTTTGTCGCTCATTCCGGCTTAGTCGTTGGTGCGTCCGTTTGCGCGGAGCTAGATGGCACGAGTTGATTTTCGGCAGTCGAGACTCTTGGATGTGGAATGATTTTTGCGGATGGAGGGTGTTGAAGAGCGAGGCGTACCTTTGCTTGAAAACGTGGTTGTAATGCGACGGATGTCTTTAATCGGCATGACGGCGTCAATTGTACGCAGACACGGTTGATAATCTTCGATTAGCTCTGCTGCTCGATGCAGTGCCGTAGCTGGTGTTCTGTGGGTTCTGCGTCGATTCCTTTTGTCGTCTATTATAGCTTCGTCGTTGGTGTATCTGTTAATGTGAAAGACGGAAATTAGAGAACGCCAATATTGTTCGCTGAATGTCGACACGTACCAAATACATTGGTGAAAGATCGAATTCTCCTATTGTGACGTATATTATTTATTAGAAAGTTTTATTTTCGTCTTAACGTAATCTAAATGTTTGTAGTAAACATTCATTGTCGTAGTAATATATCTATTCACGTTCCATTAAATTGTACAAGTTCACATACAAAATCATGGAAAATCTGCAAATGTACCCTGTCTCAAAGTCTGTCAATTTTTCGAAGGAATAACTGATCTGTCATTATAAAAAAGAAGGGCAAAGTACAAATGTTAATGAATCGATACAATGCGCTCTATACTGTACCAAAGTCATGAATCATCTCACGTCATTTACCATCGTAATACTCTGCAATTTTTCCAAAAAAATAACGCTTATTTTAACCAGACCGATTCTACTAGCACGAATATGACATATTCCAGCTAAGTAGTATCGCGAGTAGATATTCAAATAATTTAAAACCGAGACTGAGGTTAATCGCGTCATTCGTGCAACTGGCAATCGATCTTCGATAAACCTGATTTCCAAGGTACGTAAAGATAGAGTTTAAATGATTTGGGCAAAATATATCTTTTTACAACGCTGGAGTTTGCAAGAGACGCAAAAACGTGTGCGCCGGTGCAAGAACGAGCGATTAGTGGATTTTAATGAATACATAGTTGAGAGAGGCGTTCGAAAATTCAAGGTTCCGAGGGAAAAGCAGCCGCGGTTTATAAAGATGGATTCTTTCAAGGGGTACAAAGGGCCGTGTAAGCCCCTTCATTCTCCACGGTGCGCCTTGAGAAGGTTTATAATCCAGTATAACATTATTAAACGGCCCCGCCACGAGGCGCACGGTGGTTTACCAGGATCGATCCAAGGCAGGGGCGCGACCTGATCCATTCCTCTCCGGGTCTCAAAATCAATTAACCAGTTACTCCCCCGCAGGCTGAAGGCCGCTTAGTCCCCGGCGTAATTAGGAATTGTTCCGCACCGGATTGTAACTGTAATTCCTATGTTTCCTGCCGAGATCGTGGAATTATTGCCCTCGGTTTCCTGGCCCTCTCCTATGCACCGAGGTCTCCAATGCACGCCGCTTTCGAGATACCGAAGTGGCCGTCCATCTAATTGTACCCACAGTCGGTTTCCTCGCCCTTCATCGATACGTCTGCATTCCAAGCCTCGCTTCGTGGAAATACGGCTTTGCACCGTCTTCCTTCTTCGTGCTTTATCGGACATCATTTAGCTGTCTCACGCTCAGCTAGATTTCATTACCTGCTTGTTTATTTTTCGCATTCTCCGACTCATATAATTGCTATCCTCGCGTGTGTCCTGCTTGCGTAATATTTACGTCGCATTGGCCGGTTTAGCGTTTTTCTCCGCGTATATAATCGTCAATATTGATAGACTCTTGCAACCCTTGATTTCATGTATATTCATCATTATTGTATAAAGCATACTTAGTATCGATTATCCATTATTATACGTGCCAGGTGCGGTAAAAAGTGTGCAATGATGTAGCAAGGTTAATAACAAGGCGTCGACCAACGCTTCTTTAAGCCTTCGACTAGTGTTGGCGTTTGAAGGCGGTTGGAAAACCTGTGCTCGTGACACTGTGGGCGCTTAAAGGCGCTTAACCTAATTCGATCCACTGACACGAACTTAATCTCAATATTCAATTTTTAGTGTGTACACTAACAATTCTATACGGAATACAAAGAGATAAAATATGATTTTAACGTGGAGGAATTCAGCGTTTTGATTATTTCAAGACACTTTCTCAGAAATGCACGCCTAACAAAGAGTCTCATCGTTCTCGGTGTACGTCGCGAATAAATGTCTACCGTACAGTAGAAAGGAGGAAAGTCTGTCATATTCAAAGGATTCATAAATATATAACGATCATCATTTATACCGCTTATATTCGCGCGTATTTAAATAGAAGGACATATAACAGAAGGTCTCTACCAAAATTTGCGGACGCTTTAAAACGTTCACAATGACACATAAACATTCCAAAGATATCCTCAAATTTCGGTAGAGGTCTTCCCTTCTGTGGCAAACTGTTAGCTTCCTGGTATTTTCGCGGAGAGTCATTCTAACCAAGTGGATGTATCTGTTTGTAGGTGAACGGAGACGATGATTGGGAGTACGAGGAGATCGTCCTCGAGAGGGGCGGAGCAGGCCTCGGCTTCAGCATCGCCGGTGGCACCGACAATCCTCACTTCGGCAACGACACCGCCATTTATATCACGAAACTCATACCGGGCGGTGCGGCATCCGCGGATGGGCGGCTACGGGTCAACGACACGATACTGCAGGTGAACGATGTGTCCGTCGTCGACGTACCGCACGCGGCCGCCGTGGACGCCCTTAAGCGGGCTGGAAACACCGTCAAACTGGTGAGTCCCCTGATCCTGCTGCATCCTACAGGATATCTACTAATTTGCACCTTTTCTTTACGCTGTTGTGGGATACGAAAGTTTTGAGGTGGAGGCGGAATTAGTTTGTTAGGATTGGGGTGAAGTCAGTGTAAGAACGAGTAAAGAGTGCCTGGACAGTTTATGACATCTTTAAGGGTTGGGTGTCGATGCCACGTGTCAGGTGTGTGTGAATGTATGTGACTTTGATCGTGGCATGTGTCCAAAGTGTGGTGAGAAGAGTCGAGGATTGAAAGTCGTGCGTGAAAAATGAACAGATTACATCGAAAATTGGGGTTAGAGGTGTTGAGTGGTTGTTTATATAGTGTCGAAGCGTTGTTCATTTTAATCGATGTATGGTTTTAAATCTTTTTACTTCAGTAAATTAATTTCTACGCTGTAACTACGGGTCATTTTTTAGATGTATATGGGTATACCGCGTGTATATTGTTAGAAAGGAAATTAGAGAGGAAATGTTGATAGATTAATGTAATGATTTGGATGCTGCAAAAAAATCAGATAAAATCTCAGAAAATGCGCCATCGTGAAGGTGTATCATTTTTATACATAACATAACAGTTATAATTAATACATAACAGCATAAATTTCAATAGATTTGGTTTCCAACGTAACAAAGTTACGATCATTTAAATATAAGGTACGGCTTATCAGACACCTTACACAGAAGTTCTAATCGTCCAATTAATTGGTCACGTTTAATGAAGAATTAATTGCTGGTTATACGAATGAGTTTGAACTCCACGTATTCTATGCAGTATACGAGGCAAATCAGTTCCGTATTAACACTTGGCGAACGAATTCCACCATATTAACGACACTAAAGATATTCCAAGAAAATCGAACACCACCATACAGGCGGCATGACGTAAAATTCCTACATACATACATCTACTCCTTTATTTCAACCCCCATTATTTTTCCATAATTTTCGCTTCAGTATCTTTTTGTATAAACATATTGTCCACATACTACGTAGTATTATTGAAAATTAATCACGCACTTTTTCTCGCTCTAATGATAGAGAAATGAATTCGTTAAAATTCCGTCGATCTACTGGTCGTTGTTCTAGAAAAATGCGCTCGTTCGTTAAGGGTTACTCGATCATACAGAATTATTAACCGATTAATACGCGTTATTTCGTTATGTCCGTTTACATAACACGAGGAAGTGACGTGCACGAGCTTAGCGCATCAGCGTCACTACCCGGCATAACCATCGGCACGTTTCGTCTATCCCTTTTCAACTCGCCCCGGCGTTTAAACGGTCAAAGTGGCTATTAAAATTTGGAACACGAACCTCGCCTAAATTACCTTTTGGCCATTTCGCGTTTTAACATTGTCGTAGAGGCTGGAAATATCGCTTTTCGAGGCTCCTCCTTTCTAGCCGGAGATTTTCCGTGCCGCTTGACTCAGCATCGCGCGTTATTAACCCTCCTGGAGTGTCTGGGAAACAAGGATAGAGTGGGCATAAAAGCGTTTATCGCCGGACCGTACGGAGATATTATTATTCCGACGTGAAGCCTCGTGGACGACCCAAGCCCTAGTAAGCGTTCCTTTAAACCTTCGCGCGTTATAAGCGCGCACCAAGTGTCCCTTGATGAGCGTAAACTGTACGTTACTTAAAAGGTATCCTCGTGAGCCTGAGGTACATCGAGGACTTTGGCAAATCTTACCTCACTCGAGCTTCGAGAAGAGCAATAACACGTGATATTGGTCATAGCGAGCAAATCCATGTACTTATACCAATACCTCCTCCGATCTTCTGGAGTTAATGTTCTATCGATGAGACCGACATTTGGAAAATAATGTTGGCCACGATTGTGTGGCTTAAATAATTAAAGGGCTGATAAATAAATAGAATTAATCTCAGGGTATTTTTAAGAATTAAGCTGGAGGAGAACTGTCTATAAGAAAAAAATGTATTTCATGTGTTATTAAAAACAGTCGAGCAAGCGAGATTAGGAGTAAGATACTTATCCGACAAGAACATTTGGTAAGTGTCGAATTCTTAATCGTGTACGTTAGTTGAATATAAAGGACATTTCTGAAATTCCTTTTTTTATTCATAATACGCTACTTGTTACATATATCCTATTGTGATATTTGTAGATTAGAAATATGTTCGAACTATTCTTCGACTCTGCATACTCGGTTATTCGAAGAGATATTTTTTTTTACTCATAAATGCTCGTGACAAAGTTAAAACGACGTAGGTAAGACACCGTATATTGTTATTGACAGATTCTTATTGGCAGCCGTGTGTCTTTTAGAGGCAAGGATCAATCTCGAAGTGCATCGTATTAAGTGGTTTAAGAATAGGAGGGGGAAACGAATCTGTTTATATAAATCTCTCGTTTAAACGGAAAGAAACAGGCCTGAAAGGAAATATATTCTGGATCAGCTATTGGACAGGCATTTAATTACGTGGATTCATTGTTTGGCTCCTCTCGGCTGGGAATACGGGAGGCGCGGGAGAAAGTGCGATTAATTCTGAAATGTTAAACCTTCCCTTGGGAAAACCTACGCTTTATCGCATCGAATCGGATTTCAGGAGATTTTAAACGGCCCAGATCGCGTTCCTGGCCGTACCAACGATGGATAATTGCAAAACGTTTAAAAATGTAGAAGTAAACGGTCCGACTGGAGAAGTTTGCTTCTTCTCCTCGATATTTTTTTGCTCGATTGAAGGTTGACATTATCTTACTATAGTGCGTACAAGCTTCTGTTTAAATAACCTTGGATTTTCCTCGTGAATCGCATCTGGGTAGATTTTTCCTCTGCTCACTAAGCATTACTAGGAAAATATGCTGTAATATTTATCGCGTAATAAGAATAATATTCCTTTAATGTTTCTCGCACTATATCTTGTACAGATCCAACTATTATATCAATTTTGAAATATAACTCACAGGAAGGAAATATGATCGCATATACAAATATCCCCTATAATTTAATACACAGGAACACGTGGATGTGATACACAAAAAAATGTATTATACTCCACGAATATGATTGTATATAAAAACTTTGATATAACACAAGGTACAATTTGTGATCTGCAATGTAGTATATCGAAGGTTTATTTCTCTATGATATTTATATAAAAATTCGCTTTCTCGATTAAATTCCAGTACGTTCGCCGAAGAAGGCACACGCAGTTGATGGAAATCGAGCTGATCAAGGGCAATAAGGGCCTCGGTTTCAGCATTGCCGGCGGTATTGGCAATCAGCACATACCAGGCGACAATGGAATATACGTGACAAAAATCATGGAGGGCGGGGCCGCCCAGGTGGACGGTCGCCTCGTCGTTGGGGACAAATTGGTGGCCGTAAGGAACGCACTGGTGAGTTAAATAATCTTTACCCCTTTCACCCCGAAAGTCTAGATATTTTCGAGGAAAAAAGAACCCTTCCTCTTTCCTCACGAAACAATAATGATTATAGTCATAATACCTGGAGTGTTTGGTCGCATTATCGGTTCTTACGTATTCTTGAGTTATCAGTTCCGTACTATTATTCTGTAAGAAGGGAGTTCAAGGATTAATCACGAGGTAGAGACGTATCGTGGAATACGAAGGACAACACATGATTGATAAATATAATTTCTGGTTGATTTTTATGGATGAATTATGAAGCAGATAAAAAAGGACGGAGCTTTTGGAAGTATAATGTTGGTGAAAAGCGAAAGGTACGATGCGGAGTATACACGCGTAAAAGCAAACATTATTTAGTTTGTAAAATTGTAAAAAGCTAATTGTAAAATTATTTGCTATGACTTTAATTTGACGTCTATCTTCGAAATTGTTAGTTCCTGATGGAATTGCGGAACTGTAAGATTTTAATTCGAAATCAACGAGAAGATTGCTCTCTGCTTTTACACTGCGGTGATCGCGATGTCACAGTTTTTGTTACGAGACAAGTAGGTCAAAGGATTGGATACGCGTACGATTAGGTGATTTTTCAAACCGAAGGTTTAAAGAGCCGTCCTTGGAAAAATGAAGTAGAAACCATTTTTCATTCTAAAAGGGCGACGCGTCGTCGTAGGTTTTCGTCGTTAGAACCACCACTCTTCCGTTGTCGTCACCTTCCACAAATGGACCGTGGATGAAAAAGGTAGATTAGAACTTCCAGACTCGTGTGCAGTTGACGGATAGCACAGTGGCACCTTCTGTTAAACGAGCACTTGGTATCAACTTCGATTTTCTAGTCTTACACGATGCTAGGACCTGCTAGTGCTGCATGATTCTCCTCTGTCTTCCACGCCCCATAGCTGACCGAGAAAGTACACTAGAGCAATCGTGATTGTACAAAATTATTTTAAACGCCATATTATTAGGTGTACAACTTTGCTTCCGCCCCTTTGTTCCCAAAAGTTACGGCCTTATTGTAAAAAAAAACTGGTTATACATTTATGATTCAAAGTATTGTTCATCGTTGGCCACGGCGGAAGCAAAGTTGTATATATATTATCCGCAGCATTAACTTCGCTTAGCTGAAATCACAAAGCCGACAGAGATTTTCTGGCACTAAGGAATGACTTTGCCTAATCTGTTTGCGATTTGACCTTATGTAAATACGATCATTAGCAATACGTAACATAATACAACCTAAACGCGATCTCAGTTTGCGCGTTGTCTTAGCCTCATGAAACTACATGCACAAGAAAATCAGCAAAATGCCAAAACACATAAATGTATTATATAATATAAAAGAAATCCGGTATTTATTTATAGAGAATTTATTAAGAATCCGGTATATTTATAGAGAAAATAGAGAGACAGGATTGAGAACTTATGAGAATAGTAAAACTTTCCGATTTATGATCACCCAAGAACCTCGAAAAACCAGCGGTGACAAGCGAAATAATCTCAATCAGTCCTACCAACGATAAGCAGAAAAATCCTCATTAGACGTGCGGACTGCACAGTGTCAATACGGAATCGCGTTACGTAACCCACGCAGAGGCGTGAGTTTGTATAATCTTTCCTTGGCCTGACCCGAACCCACGCGCATTCGCGTGCTTAAGGGATCGCCGAGCAGAGGGCAGTGGCTCCTGAAAAAACGATCGACTCCAAGTTTTTCGCCCGTTTTTCTCAACCGAACGAACGGACCTCCTGCTTCCCCGCAAATGGATGGCTAAGTGCGAGAGGGGGAAAAAATAGATTAGGATGGCTTCTGAGTCTGACGAGTAATTGATAGCTCTTCCGTCAGCGATATATACGGCTCCTTGCCTCGTTCGTAGGTGCGAGGCTGGTCGCTTCGGTGCTTCCTGGGATTTTGCGCTTCGTCGATTTCCCTTTTCCATCCCTCCCTGCGGGATCGACCCTCGAAAAAGCGCCGATTAAAGCCGCAGCATCGGCCGACTTGATTTATCGCCGCGGCAAGCGAGGTTTAAAATGCGTGGGAACGATCAAAAAGACTCTTTTTGGTTGCGAGAAAAATGTATAAAAAAAAAAGACGGGTGGGAGCTGGGAGAAATTTAGGAACGACCCTCGAGATTTACGACGAGGCAAGTCACTTCGGGTGCTTTTGTTTCGAGGGGCTCTCGAATTCCGGCGTAGACATTATTCCAAAGTACGGAGTACGTTTTCCGGCCTTAATTTTGTGAACGATGATGCCGGCTGTTGTGATGAGCATCGTTTTATAATTGTCGGAATCGTAGGTGTCAGCAGTGAGAAAGGTATTAAAGACTTGTCTTTTTTTATGGCAATCATTTCTTTCAGCAGACGGAAAGAGTTGAAGCATTGCTAAGTTTCAACAAGCACGCGAATGTATAATAAGTGGAATATGTACAATAGGTATTTTATTATAATATGATTTCTTCGTCCACAAGGCACTCTATAATTATCCGTTTGGAATATTTAGCATATGCTTGCACACTACGTAGTACTCTCCATTATTCTTATACGTAACGTAATATCGAAAGAAGAAACCTAGTTAGAAATTCGAACGTAAATATAATATAATCTCTGAATCCTAATCATCGCAACAACCCAAGATTTGATCAGCATTCGCATCATATAAGAATATATTACATTAAAGCCAATTACTTATACCAATGATATCGATACACATTAAAAGCAAGGCATTAAAGTTCTCGAAGTCCAAAATCGTATTGTCCGCGCGAACTCATAATACTTTAACAGTTTTTAGCCTCGTTATCAAAAACTAACGCTATTCGAGGATACATGCGATCGGTACAAGAAAAGCAGAGCTTGCCACTCATTTTTCTTAGGCGCCTCTGTTTTGCGGATGTTAGTTAGCCAGATTGAGATATCCGCGCTGCGCGCTAATGGCGCACCTGCCAGGCCCAGAGGACGGCCATACAAATTTGATGAGACAGTAATTTATTCTAACGACATATCGATCTCACTGGCGTTGCCTAGGGAGGAGCAAAAACATCTAAAAGGAGCCGGTGCATTATCGCAAGTCGATTTAACTTTGCGCGTGATTACGCGCCGGCATACGCTTAAGAACGGGGCGCAGCCTGGAAACTTCGTCAGTTGTTTATGACAGTTTCTCGAAACTTCGCCCACGGCTGGCTTTTTCTCCGCCGGCAACCAATTGCCCAATAATTACCCTACGCGACACGGCATCGACCCAAAATTTTTTCTTTCTCGTCCAACCGCGCAGAAACCTTTTAATAACGGCAACTCGATAATGAAATCGAAAACAATATCCAGGATGCGTCGATGATTAATCGTTATTCAAGAGAGATATCCATTTCAGGTTGGTATTCTGCCAGCCGAATTTTGTCGGCCCCGATTTCATTTTTTTTTCTTTTTTTTTTTTAATTTTTTATTCTGTCCACGCATGTGGTTTCAGCGAAAAGATTTTTTCATCATTGGCTACTTTTACCGTATTGGACGTTTAGGAATGTTGTATATGTATTTTATGGATGTCCTTTCTTTTATATTTTAATATTCAGCTGTTTGATCGTGATTATAGGTATTTATAATATCCATATAGTGATATGGTTTATGTTCGTGTATTTAAATCATTAAGGAACTTATCGATGATTAATGAAGGGAGAAAGGCTTTTTTTTCTGTACAAATAATTTTGCAGTCTAATTTCATAGTTGGTATGTCTGTTGACTTTACATCCGACACGAAAGATCGACGTACTTAGAAAAATAATAATTATAACAAGTAACGATCGTTTGATATCTTTATGAAACTAGAAACGTGACATCTCGTTTATTTCTTCGTTAATTTTTCATTATTTAATCGAGGCACCCTTCTAACACGATTATTTTCCTCGAGCATTGGGTCTCATTCGTTCTTTGGTTTGTCTTTTCATCCAAAGAGTTTCGTGGCTTCGATATCGTAGAATTTATGAGCCAAAGAAAAAGTAGGTTACGAAGATACGTAGCGAGAGTAATATTTGGCCCGCGGTTGGTACGGGCGTAGGAAGCGGGGAAAATGGACGAGAAAGAAGGAAAGAAATTCGCCATCGATTTGTTTCCATGCACACGAGTTTGCATCTTGCAGCACGACCTTTGCGTCCACTCTTTTCTCGTGATATTATCGCTTTTGAAACGATAGGATAATGAGGAGAGGCGAAAGGGGGAGGTATTTGCAAATAAAGAGGAATGAACGAAACAATGAAGCGAAAAGCATTATTTCTGTGAGAGTCACGGTTGAAAGTGCAGAAAGTCTGAAGCAAGGTCCTATTCTAATATCGAACTTATTTCCTTTCTTCGAGTTTAGAGCAGAGAGAGAAAATTTTTCGTTATGAAATAACATTCTACTGTGGTAGAAAATTGATTATATAATAGCCTTTTACGCATAAAATGAATAACTGATCGTCCTTGACATTTCTTAAGTAATTGTGTTTCTCGTTATATTTTATACATGAATTCCAAAAATAAGACTTCGCGTGTCATGCATCGAATTCGTGTATTTTACTGCTTTAAAAATTTACCTACAAAAGAGAGTTAAACTTGAGAAAAAGAGAGCTAAAATGTAAAGTTAAGTTCAATAAAAACTTTTCTCTGGAATACTGAAAAATCCGTAAGAAACGATGCAAATTTTACAGTCGTAACAAAATTTATTTACTTATTTAATACAATCGTTATAATCTCTCTTCATACTTTTATTATATACTATTAGCTACGTGTGATTACAATCACGTTCACTATTGTATAATCGACATAAAATGAACAGTACTACGGTATAAACCGCTTTTCAGCTTCAATTTTCACCGAATCAAACACTCCAAGTATTTTCCCCAAACGCCCCATCGATGTTTATAATAAATCCTAATAAACGAATTCTTTAATCACACAAACGATCTACGATCATCACCTAGACGCGTATAAATCAGTATCGATGTCTATATATATTTCCTGAGTAATATCCAAGAATCTGTTTACAAAGCGTTCCCTTATTTGTCCAAAAATTGGCTCGCCACTTTTCCAATTTTCACCAAACTATTCTCGATGGGATATAGCGAGCTTAAAGAGAACGACCGTTGATTCCAGCAGGGCGACAAAAACCTCGAAAACGTGACGCACGAGGAAGCAGTGGCGACACTGAAGGCGACCCAAGACCGCGTGGTTCTTCTGGTGGCGAAGCCGGAAACCGGAATCATCCCCCCGCCGCCACCCCCGATGGCCTCTGACAATTCACTCTCGCCGCAACCACGTAAGCCACCCCAGGATTCCATTCACATGTACACTCCGGCCAGCGGCTCTTTCTCTTCGAATTTTCATGACGCCGCTCGCCGGAACGATAAATATTTCACGCACCGTGAAAAACCACCGGCGTACCTTTTGTCCTGGCCGCAGGAAGCGGCCGATGTTCCACGGAGAAAATTCCTGGCCGACGTGCCGCGATCGGGAGGACAAACATGGTAACAATGGCCGCGACGGTAGCGACAAAGGGTGTAATAATGGCAACGCGATTTATGGGGATTGCATATCGTTCGGTATTAATATTCGATCGACTCTCGAGACCGCGGCTTAACCTCCTCGTTAGTTCTTCGTATCCTTGGGAATAGCGGCATCGATGCCATTGCTTTATTCGTGTTACGTGGAACTTGCTGTTATCCATAAGCCTTTATTGACTTCGAGCAGTGCGATTGTACTGTGTTCGTGCTGTATTTTTGATAAAAGTCACGGATACGAACGATACGTTTGCGTTTTCTCGAGTGTTCTTGTATATTTGACGTTTATTGGTTTTGTTTTTATTACTGAACGTTTTACGTAACTGGCTGTGCTTTCGAGTAAGATAACTGTTCTCCGTGATTTTGTATATTGGATTTTTTCGTGAGAGGGAGAAGTCGCTGGTGGAACGATTGAGATATTCGTGGCCATCTATGTCGGTGTGGCGTTTTTCGTGAGATTCTTTCTGGCCATTCCAAGGTTTCTTGGAAGTACTAACGGGCTATATCTGTCAGAAAGTTGCTCCATGAGTCATGCACGAAATTTTCCCCCGATGTTCGCCAGAATTAGCACCATGGCCGGAAGCTTCTGTGGGCACTCAATACGGGATTATATTACAGCGGGAGATTGATTTAGCGTATATTTCATCGCTATCATAAGACGTTATTCGCGAACGATAATAGCTTCTAATACGTTACATGAGTTGCAAATAAGTAATATGTTACGTGGCGTCTTTAAATTCCTCGCGTAGCATCTATATTCCGAACTGTTTCTCGCTGCAATATTCTATCGAAGTAGTAAAGCTTACGCGTTTTCACATATTTTGGAAAACGTACATTCGCTTTCGTGAAAACATAAGTGCATACGTATAAATATTATAAGAATCATTACGATCGATGGTGGCTCATTAACAATGTTTTCTATTCTTTTACGTACTGAAGACGGGAAAAAATGTCTTGCACGCGATGTGATTATATAAAAAGAAAGACAAGCAGATCCATAAACTATCGTTACAACTTTGATTTTTATTATTTCCATAACCACATATATTAAACCAAGCAGTGCAGAATATCGAGTAAGCGATACTAACACAGCAATACCCTGAAAAAATCACCTGCCAGGTATACAGTAAACCAACATATGAATTCCCAAACTTCATCCACAGTGTCGCGACACCATTACCATTTTCAAAAAAAGAAAGAAAAAGACATTTCCATTTATTAATTTCCATCAACATCGAGCCACTTACACCATCATCGTCGTAATAATATGCCCGATTTGCCAGTGGCGTAGACTCACCTTATCACAATGATACAAAGTACCCAACGATCCTTCCGAGGAGGCAATAAACAACGATTTCAAAATTCAACCAACCCTCCACTCGCCATATTCGGATGGATGAAAATATTTCCTCTCGCGACCACTTGCCCCCCCAACCCTCCCAAAATTCAAACGCATCATGACATCCAGGACTTCCACCCTTTCCTGGTAGATAAACACGGACGGCCATTCCTAGCCTCTGAGGAGCGCGGAAATGAATTTTTGATCCCAGTGACTTTTCCATCGTGCCCGCCGCCCGGGCGGCCGATCGAGCGTTACTTATTCATCGCGTTCATAAAGCGGGGCTCGTAAACTCCTCCCGCCTCGTCGAAAACCGGGCCGCATCCGCCATCGAGGACCAGCGGCGGAAGAAAAAAGGGGAACGGAAGGAGCGGGGGGAGGGGGTCGGTTTTATCGCGGCTGAATTCAAATTGCTCCTTTAAAACGGCACTTTCGGCGCGGGCCGCGATGCCTCCCGGATTATCCGAATGTTCCCTTTAATCTTTGGGCGGGTACAGTCGAAATTTTGCAAGGGGATCGGAGCGCCATATTGCGCCACTGCGGGGAAGCGTGTGATCGATGATAATGAAGTGGGGGATATGACGATGACGATGAATAAATGCAGGCGGATCGTTGTGTTGCTAAATGTTGGTTTTATCTTGAAGCTGTAAATTTTTGTTTCCTTTTTTTCTGTTTTTATTTTCAGCTTTTGACATCATCCGCTATGGTCAGGGTTGCTGTACGTTTTGTATATGTGGAACTATCGTCGTATTCGAGTACTGAGTACTGCATTGGTATTTGCCCGGTTTTTTTTTCGAGTACTCTCCCTAAACTGTGCGGATAAAAGATACGCGTTGTCAGTGGAGAGGATTAAATCGATTTTGATTTTTCATTATGATTTTGAAATCACTCGCGCCTGATTTTGTAAGTATGTAGAGGAAGAAAATGTTATAATTGGGAAAGTAGAATATTCTTTAAAATATGATGGGGTTAAAAAGGATTAGATTTGCGCCTTTTTTATTATTGTGCGCGTTCATTTGAATAGATTGTTTAAACTTTGTTGACTTTTTATCGGAGTAAAATACACGGTTATCTATCCACTTTTTTTCGTGTTGTATTTAAGTATATGGCAGCCCTACTATGGTCGCATATAATTGTCGTTGTTTACTATAAGGACATATAAATGTGTAAGTTTTGTTTTTATATTTTTTTACTATTTATATGCAAAATGCAAATATTCGTTGCCTCATGCAAAAAAATATAATACTCTTCGCTGTGACCATCGGAATATTTGAAAAAAATAAAAAAGCATGTCTTTCATTACAACAAATATATTTAATAAGAATAATGTTTTAGTACATATCTCGCTTGTCCTTTCACTCTTTGTCTCTCATACACGTAAATTATCCTCATCTCATTAAACACGATTCTTTAAAACTACATCCGTAATCCTTGATGCATCGACGAATTATCCAAACAAATCCGTCTTCGGATGATTCAACTCTTAGTCCATATTCCAGGCTTCTTATAATTTCGTTAAAATATACACCCTGCTGTATTCATTCCGCGTTGAGCCAGTACACCCTCTACCGCCCGACTTCAATTACGCGCGTGAATGGACGTTAAAAAGCAGAATTTCAGCGTTAAAGGGCCGTAACATAATTACCACGTTCGCAGTACACGCGTCACGTCGGAAAATACTTTCCCAATGTGTCCTCGTGCCTCGAAATAAATTCGTCTCTCTCTCCCTGTGGTCAACAGGCAAACAGAACGGCTCCGTGTCGGCGCTGGAGAACAACTCGACGCTGGCGTATTCCCAGGAATCACGCCACGCGTCCTCCCTGGCCCTACACGGCACGGCCACGCCACGAGCAGTTTCTCAAGAGGACGTTTCACGGTGAGTCCCTTCCAAGTGTCTTTACCTTTCTTTACGAGCCAACCAGGGCACCGCTGCTCTCGCTCTCCTCCATCCCCCTCGCGCGATCCTTCTCCCGGCTTCTCGCCGTAAAAGCATCGAGCCGAGGTAAAAACCTCTCCTTCGTTTCCCGAAGCACGAGGGAAGCTTAAGGGGATTCGGCGTCGCGTACACCGCTTTTTAAATGCACCCTACCACCAGCAGCGGGTTTGATCCCTTTCCTCGCTCCTCGGATGTTCCTTGGAGGGACGTGGATCTCCGGGTGCTTCGGCTAACCCGCCATTACCGACGTTTCTGGCAGACTTTATTGCCATTGTTATACTTTAATCCCGACTCCCGTGTGATCCTGTTGTTGCATTGGGTTGTTGGAAAAAGCACGATGGCGGTGGACGAAGGTAGGAAAATGCGTCGCGACTTTTTTGGTGATACGATGGAAGGGATGGTAGAAGCAATGGGAATTTTTTTTGGTAGTTTGTAGATTTGATTTATGACAACTCGCGAGTTTTGAGAAATTAGTGGGTGCGTGCGATAGTTGAATGATTCCGACGATTCTGAGGATTGTGAAACGAAATTGAAAGAGAATTTTCGATTGAATTGTGCATGACGAGTGTTCGATTGAAGTATGCTGTTTTACAAGTATGTATGAGGTTTGAAATATTTTCTTTAGCTGCACATTGTTCAGAAAGAAGCAAATAAAACGAGGAATTAAATGTGTAATTTAGCGAGCAGAAGTTTATTGACAGACGGCACCACAACGTCTTACCTTTCTGATGCTGATGCCTAAAGAAACATCTGAAATTTATTCCGATATCAAAGGGTCTTTTCGAAATTATACTTGCTTATTAATTCCGAAGGTAGCTGATATTTATATAATACTTCTCTATATAGTGGGCTTTAGCTTAACAAGCCTCGAAATCGATGCGAAAGGTTCAACATCTCAGCAAAGGAAGGAAGCGTTTCCCTCCAGAACGTATACAAGCCTAATGATCAGGGGTACACGTTGAGCAGTAGGTCCATTCTTTCCACATTATATGCTGCAGCGATCTGGCCCATTCCATTACTCTGACCTACTTTATCTTTTCCAATAGGATTTCCTAATCCCGCGTAAAATCCCGACAATGAAACTTCAGCGATCGATGTCGATAATTTACTCTGAAACCAATCCGCTGTTCGTCGATGTCGACCTGCATTGCGTTAACATATCCTTGATTCTACGATCTTCGTCGTACAATTGTGTAGTTTTATGCATACTCCATATTTTGTTATACATTGCAATGTCGTCGATACTGTCGTGTAAGTAAACGTTTCAGTGAAGAAGTATACGTTAATCTAAATATAATTTGTTCTTGAAAGGGCATGACAGTTTCATTGCTACGACGCGTTAACACTAAAACGAACCACATTCCAAATACATCTAGAGCACCATATTCGAAAAAAAAGACGAACAAGATCAATAAATTAACATAACGATTCCACGTATTAAAATAAAATAACGGCCAATCAGAGACCATCGTGCAGCTATACAATTTTTCAAAGAAATATTCCTATGATAACTAATATTGAATTAATATACAATTTTTCAAAGAAATATTCGTATAATAAATTGTCATGAAATATTCCTACAATAACAATCCTATCAAACAATAATCCTATCAATTGAAGGTAACGAAATCTAGCGTAAACAAGGACCCTCGCCTCTTACTCCCTGCTCAAGGTGCCGCGCGAAATGCCGTGGCGACCGTGAGTCGCCTCTCGAGCGCAAAGGGTTAAAGCAAAAGTCAGGGCGTGAGAAAAGATTTGGAAATCCCCAGCGCGTTGTCAGAGAGATCCCTGGCAGCACTTCGAATTCCCATGAATCCGAGGGGTTGTCACGGCCAGCGCATAACCGAGGCACACAGTCGACCGGTTAATTATACTGTCAGAGAGGCGGACGCTCGGCCCCCGTGGATGCTCCTGCAGCAGGGAGTTCAGGAGGGGTCGTAGGTGGTCCGCGTGTGGGCGCAGCCGGAAGGACAGGAAGCAGAGGGGGCCGCCGCTGCGAGAGCTAATTACCGATGGATTAAGGGCTTATCGAATCGGCCCGCTTGCCAGGACCTGAATTGGGTTTGGACGCGTTATGTACCTCCGCAAAGCCTCCTGCGTATCAATTCGGCCGGTCCTATTGACCCGATGCTCTCTGTTGACCTTTCCATTGCCTCTGGAGGTTGCGCCGGATGCAACAACGTTTGTCCGGGTTAAGGTCAGCCGAGCGTTTCGATCAGTTTGGGAATTTTGGCTGGGGTGCCGGGGGTGGCGGCCTTGGGCCTTGAGCGGGAAAAGAACGTTGATCCAAAAGGGTTGATCGTTGGAGAAGAATAAATTAGTAAATCGCATAGCACTCTTGTTGGTGTGATAGGAAGGATGATAAGAGAGCTGATGTATAATATTTAGGATTTTTAAGGTTCACCACGTTCCGTGCCGGATCGATTTTTCGTTACTTTCGGACTTGTTTTTGATTCTCGTTCAAGTCACGCGGGGTATATCTGGCGGAGCTATTACGATTTGCTTCTATCGTATGTCTTATGGTTTTTATCATTGTTAAGAAATAATACCTTTTTAATTTTTCGTTTTGTAAGGAAAATTCTAAGTAGCTTAACGATAAATTCTGTGTGAGACGTATACACTCCGCGCGCTACGAATTGTGTTAATGGCGTTATTTGGATGTGGACTTGGTCAAGGAAGATTGTATCGAAGAAGAGGTGACCAGAGCTTTTCACGTTAGAGATTGGATTCGAAAAGAAAATAGTTCACTTGCAATTTGTATGATTATGTATTTCGATTTGCTCCGGCGTCGGGTCGTATTAGGCGAATCAAACAGTCTTGACCTCGTTCATAGGAGGCATTGAACTGAATAGCACTTTCCAAATAACGATCGTAGTATTTAAAGTCAGAGTTCCAGCTCAGCTCAAGCTCATGCTTATTCAACCTACTTTCATATATTAATACTTACTCTCTGCCCGCAAGTACCAAAAAATCCGAACTCCACGCGCGAGATGTGGATTTACTTATAATCATTAATTACCCTAACTCTACTCGATCATTAGACGCTTTCGCCCCACAATTTAATTCAGATAATCAGGCCTCGAACTCAACCTCAAGCGTGCTCTCCATTTACAGGCTTAAAAAACCCATTTCCAAGTGGAAGTAGAAGTTTAGGCGTAGGGAGAAAACGTAAAGAAGCGAAATATCGGGGAGCAGGGGAACGTTCGGCCCCGGAAGCGTATAAATACAAGCGAGCGTGCCCGCAGGTGCGCGAAACTTCGGCGTTGGCGCACTTAATGAAATATTCCATTCATGGTAATATTTAACGTCGAGTTCCAGCCGCGATTCTGGAGTATCCCAAAGAGCAATTAGTTCTTCCTTCCTTCTTTCCCCGCGGCCTTTCCGCCGAACTTTTCCAGGCCGAAGATCCCGGGGACGGGCGCGCGAGGGCCGAGTCACGCGCGCCGAGAGCCGAGGGAGAACGCGAGTTATTACTGTACTCGGACATCGGGGTAAATGCACGTAAAAAAGTTTAATTTCTATCCCCTCCTTATCCGTAAATTAGCCGGAACCATTATGCCGCGCCCGTAATTCAGAGCCGGGAGTTTAAGGAGAATTAGGATAATTATTTAGTGGCCGTTCGGACGAAACTTTCCTTCCGGCTGCTCCTCGGCCCTGCCGGGGTAAGGACCTTTTTCCGGAATGAGGTACGGATTAGTCGCCCTATCCTGCAATGCGGGAGTGCCCAGTGATTTTACGAGGCCGAGGGACGATTTCTTGGACGACGGAAACGGGTTGATTGTCGGTTTTAGGCGGCGCTCTTCGACGAGCTTGTGGATATCCTCGAATCAGCGCCGGGCACATTGAAAGCGGGCTCTCTATTGGTGGGTGGGATATTAGACCAGATTTCATTGGGTTTTAAACGTTCGAGTTTATAATTCTAGGATGCTTGTGACGTCAGAAGAAGGAAAGCTCTGTTTCTTAACTAATAATGCTGATTCTTTATTCTATGGAGAGAACAGAAGAGAGAAGGAGCAGAGAGGGAGAGAGTTATTTTGTGTAAATGCGTGTGGATCTTCAAATGATCGAAAAAGTTCTAGATTCAATCAATTTGAGATAGAGAACGATGAATGAGGTGAGCGAGAGCGCAAAAAATCGTGAGCAGAACGCCATTCAATTTGTGCGGAGCAACATCGAAAGCGTTCTCAAATAATAGAGTTTGTGATGTTGGTTGAGAGAGAAAAAGTTTTTGCTCCTGCACCCAATATTCCTGACGTCACAGAAATCTTACATAATGTTTCATTGCTCTTACGTCAGATTTATTGTACACTAAAAACGGTTCGGAGGAAAATTGCTCTTTATCCTACGACTTTAATAATCTAATAATAAAGGGGATAACTTGACGTGCACTTCAAAGTTATGAGACGTCTTCGCAAGTACAAATGTAAATTTTTTATCTAAAACACTTTTAGTTTTAAAGTGGAAATTTCGTTGAAAGTTTGGAACGATTTGATAACAAGTGGAATTTTCTTCGGCATCGACGCGAAGCTAAGTAGTACTTTCCATAATTAAATGCAATATTTAGACAGATTGGATGCTTTTCCAGGGAAATATTTTCCAAAAAAGTGTAATCTTAAATCTCGATAAAACGCGCGTCGACCTGTCTACCCTCGTTTTCTGGCCCCTAAGCTCAGCAATAAATCGATTTCAGCACAGCTCTGCTCGCAGTTCACGCAAAGTTTCGAATTTCCCCTCGCACCTGGAATTAATGAAAAACAGTCCGGAACAATCGGCAGCGGGCAAAAAGGAACAAAGCCGAGGCTTCCTGCACGCTGGTTGTAATTTTTATCTTGCTTAATTGGGACAATTCAAACATTGATTGGTGACTCGTCATTGTTTACCGCTGCTCGAAAATCCAACCGATAAATTCTCTGCTCCCGGGCGTTTCCGCGATCGAGATGGAGTCTCATTACTCCGGTTGTGTCGTGTTGACAGAGAGAACAAATCTCTGGATTTTTAGTCGAAAATCCTGGATTTGATCTAAAAATCCAATTGTATCACTTTTCTTCGCAATGATAGAATATGTATTTATAGTATTCATGAAGTAACTGCAATTCTAGGATGATAAATGTGCCCGTTTTGCATTCAATGTAATATTCATGATCAGATCATTTACTTTGCTAAACAAAGTATTTCATACATCCCCTACGAATTCACGGATATATTCATGTATCGTTTGAATAATGCAATTGTCTCTTCATCCTTCCTAGATACTCTTTATCGTGTGTAACAATCCCCAGAGAGAAAGTTATTTTATTCCAACACGCCGCAGATTAGAGTAGTCATTTTCTAGACGAAAATTATCCACACTCGATACAAAAGATCGACGAATTTGATACGTCATAAGGACACATGCATAAAACCACCATATTCGCGACATTATATATATATTCCAAGAAAATCCGACATCCATACATACATACATCTATTCATTCATTTCCACCTCCATTATTTTTCTCTAATTTTCACTTCACTATCTTTTTGTATGCACACAACTGTCCATATACTACCTATTATTACAGAAAATTATTTACACACTTTTTTCTCGCTCTAGCAATAAAGCGATTAATTTATTAAAATTCCCTCGATCTACCGATCATCGTCCGAGAGAAATGCGCTCATTCGTTAAGGATTTATAGCAAACCTACGTTTGTAAAACAGGCGACATAGCCGCTGGCGGTGTTGGTAAAATATGGGATATTTATTAACTTTAAAGTTATAAACCCCGGGCTACGCTTCCACGGACTTTAATTAAAGCGCCGAATCGGAAATGTTGGACTATGCACGCGTTCGCACAAGGTACCGGCAAATATTTAACGTGCTCGAAGCAAATGTTTTTCTTTGCAAGCTCCGTGGGCTTAGCTGTGTCTAGGGTGAGTCAATTATGCTCGGTAATCAGGATCAACGAACGTACGGTAATGCCCTCGCTTGTGCATCATCCGCTGGCAAAACCCTCCTATAAATAATCCGTGTTTAATCATCGAGAATTATGGTTTTCTAATCCCATAATATCTATGAAGGATCCTGACGGGGTCCGGCTCGTTAAGCGTGTTCATAAATCCTAAACGCACCTGTGCACTGCGTACGTACAAACTGCCGCAAAATTTCTGCGCGCGCTAGCCGATAGTTATTTCCACGCTTTTACCTCCATTATTCTACGTAGTTTTGACAACCTCCTACCTTCGTACGATTATCCTTAACCAGTTAAGCGCGGAATTTATCGCGGAACGTAAGGCAGGAATGAGACGCGGAATGATTTCAGGATATATGTAAAGCAAAGTAAGGAAGGATTACATTTTGATTCTATAACACATGAGTTTTTGCGGTCAATGATAATTTGTTATTTTACACTATGAGTATAAGGCTCAACCGCGTGGAAGGAAAATTTTGGACCGACGTGTATACACGTTGAGCACAGTTAACTGGTGAAACTTTTTCATACCTTCTTATTCTTTTATATTCAGAGAAATCTTGGTGAAATTCGAAAAAAAGCTGACACAATGTAAAGTATCAAGAAACGAGGATTAGATTGATTGGGGAAATATTGGTTATCAATGTGATCATCGCTGATTTTAATCTGATGCTGATTCTAAGTTTAATGGGAATGTAGCATTTTTAAATAAATAAAAATAATAATAAAAGTATCTTCGGCAAAACTGCTCGTAGTGATCGGTAATATTTCCTAATTCGCCGTCTCTAGTTTTTCTTGTATCGGTGATACCATTTCCATGTACTTCATTTCTTCCTCAAGCTCAACGACGAATATCTGTTTGGAGATATTGCCGCGCTTTCCGCGGTGTAAGATGCATGGCGGGGACAAGTTTGCATTGAAATATAACGCGGTTCGGAAGTTGGCAGATTTCGCGTACGTACCAGCGGTTAGTACGTGTCCACAGGATTGCGAGGCAGTTCAAGAGGAACTGATCCTCCATCCTGAGGTCAGCCTTGCACTGGAGCGGAGGTAATAGGCGAAGGAACAGCACATTCTTGGCACGAATGCAGTGGTTTAGCAGCGACCGATCCTCATACATAGGGTGTCTCGTGTAACGAGGCGTATAGTACCGATAACGAAATTTCAGAACTGAATTCTTCTCAAATCGAGCGTCGACGATGTATTTTCCCCGAGCATTTTGTAAACTAACGTTCTTTTTGATTATGCGAGTATAAAGCACAATTTTCATAATACGGGGTAATTCGTCAGTTCAAACTCTTCGACGGTCTAATATTAATTTAATTTAATTTTGTAATTTAGAAATCATTTAATATTCGAGCCACACGCCAGTGGTGCATAATGATTATTCCACGCAAATAGTCGATGTAGTCGACTGAAATTGTACCTCCATAAACCGGATGGAGAATTAAAATAAGGGTGAAATATTGCTCTGTTAGACCCAGAATTACTGCCGTTCTTATAAAGCATAAATTATTGGAGTAATTAATTTCGGGAAAACGGTGTGCAATATCCGTTGCGCGTAGTTTGATATTTTTTATTTTATTTTTGATTTTTTTTTTATCGGAACGTAGAATAATATTCAGCAGAATTCCACGCGGCTCAGGTAAATTGCGCGACACACGCCGCCCTTTTCGCGCTCCATTCGGGTCTTGAATAACGATATGTTTTTTCTAAACGTTCGCAAGTGACAGAAATAACGAGATTACCGCTGGAACCGTGCAACCTTCTTTACAGTAATTACGCCTTTTCCCGTGAGCTTCTAGCAATTCTGGCGCTTTTGTCAAGGCACGACATTCGAGGCACGTTGTGTATATACTTAGCTACGAACACGATCTCATATCGGACACTCGACACGCGCAACGTGCACAGACACACTGCATCTTTCCGCAGATCGTCGTACAGGTTTTTTCAAAGGAAATCGCCGCGAATTATTCCTGAAGCTGTATTTACAATAATTAACAATCGTTATAAATAACAGTTACAATGATTAATAACTGCTAACAATTCTCAAAGCAATTAGGCGTGCAACTTTACTTCCATCATATTTTTCGCGAAAATCGAAGCTCTATTGAGAAAACTGATTATACATTTATGATTCGAAGTTTCATCCATCATTGTCCAATACTTTCTCTTATCTTTCGCGCAGCGTACGAAACCTGCATTGGAAAAAAGTAAAAAAAACATTACCACTAGAAGCGTATAAAGGAAAACGGAGGAAGTAAAGTTGCACGTGTAATGTATTTACAAAATTCCAGCCTGGTGATATTCGCGAGTACCTAGAGGTGGATAGGGGCGTAATAGCCACATCGATTCCAGGCGGAAGGACGAGGAGAGGTGGCCTCGAAACCGTGAATTTTCGCCGGGGTCCCTCTGGCGTGCCTTTTTTGGCACATTCTGTACCCAGCCGCGTACCCTGGGATTTTCGAGTGTGCAGCTGCACACTGGCACCCTCGGCTATATATAGAAGTGCCTGGGTGTGTGCACACACGTGGAGCTGCAGCTGCAGTCTCGAATGCAGGCCAAGGTCAAAGCTGGCCCGGGTCACGAGCGAGCTGCTGGCTTTCGACAATCTCGCTTACGTAATGCAGGGTATCGTTCCATATCGATCTGGCGCATTCGGATGTATCCACTTGCAGCTAGCCGCGTCCGCGACTAGATAGCGCCGGATTTCGTCGCGCTCGGTGTTTCCAATTAATATTCGAGCCAGAAGAGAGTTTTACGAGACAGGCGTCGACGAAGCAGGCGGACCTTTTGCGATCGATCCGCTAACCCCGTTATATGCCAAAGTCAAGTGCAAGCCTAAAAAATCTCTCAATGAATTCACTTCCTATAGTAAGCTAATTGAAAGAGTATTTTTGAGTTTGTAACTTTTATGGAAGTCGGTACAGCATTTAGGTACAACGATCAAAACTAAAAGCTTTGATGCGTTGCTTGGGTAGAAAGAAATAAAAGACGAGCTTCCCGAAAAGGGGAGAATGGTAAATAATGGGTTAAAGCTCTCTCTCTCTCTCTCTCTCTCTCTCTCTCTCTCTCTCTCTCTCTCTCTGCGTGAATTTTAATCTGAACATGAGAGTATATTGAGTGAATAAGAAACGGTGGTCTTGCCAGGTCTTCCACTTTTCGCCTGTATCATTAAAATTTTAATGATGCATGCATATTTCGTCATTTCGTCACTTTTAACACCTTCACTCCGGGGAAAATTAGGGACGTCTTGCCCTGGGCGCTAAATGCTTGTTTTATAGAAAACAGCAAAACTTCTTTAAATTCCATATCATTTAGCTACAGATATAGTATTAGCTGGGGTTTATAAAATTAAAGGTATTAAAAAATGTTGAATTTACTTTATTTACTATTATTTACTTGTTCATTATTTAAGTAATTAGTTTGGTTGTTATTTTTATAATGAAAACTGAATGAAAGTCTGTTTCTTTCTCAAAGATATATATATATATATTTTTGTTTTAAACTATTCTTTATCCATGGTCATTTCTGGCTATTTATCAGCTGCTCACTTGTCTGTACAAAATGGCAACTAATTACAAAATGATAGAACGTGTTTATTATCCGCTATTACTTTACGATTCAACATAAATTCGAAATGACTTTGGCAACGTTATAGGTAGGGTATTTATGTAACAAATTATGGGAATATTATTGAAATGTATCTAAGCCGAAATAATGCAAAATACTATCGAGTCGAGATTCGCCGAATAATATTCCAATTCGTGAAAAGGCGATCTTTACGGCTTTTGCCCTGGCAACGAACGAAGAATCCGATCTGAACACACAAAAGCTTCTTTTCCGCAGAGCAGTAGTTTGAAAATTAAACTTTGATGAAAGGAAATGCAATCGTACCGCATACTTCACTTCTCGTATTTGGTAGCTTTTCGCTTTCAAACTTTCGTACAAATTCATTATCCTCGTTTATCCTTTTAATTGCTTTACTCTTTGGAACGGATTGAAATAGCTTTGATGCTTTAAAGTTGTTCCACCCAGGATAATTGTGTCCTGCATGGATCTCTGTGGAAATCAGGAAATGTCTGAGCTTAAACGTTCGCCACGATAAACAAGGATCGACACAATCTTGGTCGAAGTATCTAAATACCGGCGATAGGCGATACGAGCCTCGCGTGTCCGGACGTATTTCCCTGTATCTCCCAACATTCATTTCGAGATAACGTCGAATTTCGGCCCATCGAAACTCCGGCGTTGACGCTTTGCGTGGCATAAAAACTTTTTTACGAGCCGGGCACCAAAGGAAAAATATCAGTGGAATGATTTGTGTCGGATTTTACGACTATCCGAGGTTTACGGTGATTTTGATACCGGCCACTGTGTGGCAGTAATACTTTACAGTTGTCATACGATGATTTCATTTACGATACCACTCCAGTTGCTCTACGCACCGTAATAAAAACCCAACAAACTTTAATCCCCCGTTTCAGACCAAAATCACCGATCGCCCTCGTTCCTCTTCCACGCGAGAATAATCTGTTCATTAAATTCATCGACCCCTGCGTCGAGGTGAAAAAGGAAGACCGGTGGAAAATCCAGCTCCGCTCCGCTCTCGTGACGTCCGCTTAAAATTCCTTCGAAGAGAGATAAAAAAAAGCGGTGGGAGATAATAGTCGCAGCTTGAGGCCCAACCGAAAGATCGGATAAACCGTAATAGGCTCTGATGGCCGGCGAAAACGAGACTGATACGACAATCTGGAACTAATCCTGGGGCCCCTCATCCGGCTTATTGTGTTCCGGCCTCGTACAACGGGACAAATTTAATTTCTCCGGTGCGTCGTGGACCGAGCTCGACTGTCGGACAGAGGTGAGGGTGACGGGTTCGGGATATGTCCAGACCAGAATGGGGTAACCCGCAGGAACCGCGAACTCCCGCGTACAATGGACACGAGATCTAACGAGATAGCACGCAAAAATCCTCCTGAATTTCCTAATAGCATACTGGCCACCCTCGCCAGGGACCTGTGCAAAGGGAAACTGCCGTTCACGGGAATAATCCGAGGTATAAAACGAGTGTGTCGTACGCGACACCAAGATTCGATTTATATACTCGCGGCTGGTCCTTTGAAATGTGATTTTATTGTATATGTATGTATTATTGTGAATGAAGGATATCTGGCAAACGTGGATATTCTCGGGCGAATGTCAGCATTCGCATAGTCGCTTGGTGTATGTAAGAAATATTTGCTGGATATCATTATTCCTCGATTACACCGGGAAACATCCTGTATGTACTTATGGTGTGTGTCGAATAATAATATTTTTAATGCGTTACAACGGAAATGTGAGTTTTTATATATATATAAGTAAAATGTGCGTGTTTGTTTCTCCGATAAAGACATGCTCCGATACTTATCTCAAGGTACATCGTATCCGAACAAGAAATCCCTTTTGTCGACGTTGCAAGGACAAAAGGGTGGTGCGAAAAACCCAATAAGGCCGAAGACCCAGCTCACGTTTGTCGTAACTTTAGACGGTTTTACCCGGGTATTCGTCGCGGGCCCTTTGATACGTCATTTATCCGCCTTTCCGTGTTTGGCTATCATACACAAGTGCCGTAATGTTCGTGAATTACGTATCCCGACCCTAATCTTCTTTGATTCAGGCGGCCATTTCATATTTCCTCGGTTACACGGTGCATTATAGAAGCTCACTCGTACAGGGTAGCCGATCGCGTGCTACGATTTAGAGTTCGATAAATCAGATACACCAATGGTCTTAAATTTCACGTTCTTCCTCCGGCTTTCGCGAATGTGCGCCGATCTGTGTAAACGGTTGAACCAGGGAAATCATTTTTACGCTGGCAAGAGTACGATCAACGAGAAATACGCTACATACCGAAACGCGTCCGATGTTCGATTATTGGCATAAATTTTGCATTCAAATTAAGACAGACGTCGAGGCAGTTCGATGGAGGCTGCCCTTTGGCTCATATTCTACGAAGATAATTATCTTTATCGATATAAAGTACGAATGGTAAGTAACAAAGGGGCATTCGTGGCTCTTTGTTACGGCTCAAAACCGGGCAGAAAGGTTCTTTGTAGTGTCTTGGCCGATGAGCACGATGGTGGAATTAAATCGAAAACAGGACAAAACAGTAAGGCCGCACGTACACGGCACGTCAGAACGAGTGCAGATATACGAGGGAATTCAACTATTTAGCCGGATCCGTCGTTACAGTTAACGGTCCCATCAATCGATTAACGGTTTCTCTCTTCCACGGTCGGTCAGGCGCATAGCTCCTGGGAAAAAAAAAACCGATTTCTCTTATTTTTTTGCGTAAATTATTTCTGGCCGCGCGGAAAAATTGGAGATTGAAATTTTCGAGCTTTCAGTGCACGCTAGAAGCACGCATCTCGTTGGTTGATACGAGTATTTTTAGCCGAGCATATTATACCGGGCTTTAGCAATGTATGGGGGAAAAATACTCCAGCATTGATTTCTACTACAGCGTACGATTGTATTCTTTTTCATTAGTGGACGATGTAGCGTGTTTACATCATACGTTTACAGGCCGCGTTTGGAAGAATGGATGCATTCAAAATGTTTCGTCAAATTTGCACATCAGTTTCGACGGTTCGTAATATGGACGTTCTACGATGCAACGCTGACACGAAACTAATCGAAAATTGATACAGCATTGCCGCCATTATGGCCATTAGACGTGCCAATGTGAAACCATCGTCGATGGTTTTGTACGACCAAAAATTTATGTTCGAACCGCATACCAATACGCCTCGCGTAACGAAGGTGCGTAGCTGCGAAACTTCCTTTATTAAGACCGACTCTCGCCTTTTAAACGTTTCTACGCCCGGGAGAGCGCTGCCCCCGCGTCTAGATCCGGATTACACAACACCGCGAGATTTCGCTTCTATTCAGACACGTGTGGGAGAGTTCAGATTTTCGAAATTTCTGCGATAGAACCGCGGTAACCGGTGCATTGTTCCGAAGACTTATTGTACCGCGCGCGTCTACCGCCTTACGACGAAATCTTTACTCGATCAACAGCAAGCGTATTCGGGATAACGAGATCGTATCTAAGCAAAACCGCGGCCCGGCGCTCTCACCTCGTTCAGCGTCGTACATTTTACCACGGATCCTCCCCGAATAAACCGAGAGAGTAATTCTGATTATCGAGCACGCGGTGGGGCAGCAAAGAAAAACAGGACGTGGGTCCGCGAGGGCTTGAAATCGCGGCGGTTGTCGTTTACATAACCGAACGAACGATGCGCGAGCAAAAGTTTTTTCCACGCTGGAAAAATATCGCAGCCTCGTTAATGGCGAATCGCGATACGCGCGGAAGGTCTTTCCTCTTAAAACGCAATTAGCATGACAGGTTGCGCGCGCATCCAGCCAACCTCCCCCCTCCCCCCTCGCGTGTCCCTTTCGCATAAAAATATTTGATCGCGGAGCACACGTGAATAGCGATTTTCACCATCGAGAGCACAACCTTTGCACTACTTCTGTACCAGCGCCGTTATCACAGCGCGTCCATTCCTGGCGCCAATTCTCGTATACGCAAAACAGAAGGGAGGAAGCGAGGGGCCGCGACAGGTAGAGAGAGAATTTCCCCGGAATCAACGGTGTGCAGGGGCATAAGAAGCGTTTCCAGATTTCGATAACCCGCGAGAAATCGCTCCCATTCAAGTCCCATCCACCTGTTTCCGGGGAAACGATGTCGTTCCATTGTTCCACCGCGCCCCGGTGCGTTTGCATGGGTAGCAACAAGATAGGAAGCGGGCAGATGCAGTACTTTCGGCGCGGGACAATAAAACCGGGCCGGTCCTCGTTTTGATTGCGTCACTGCGCCCTTTGAGCAATTAACGTTTTATACGAGAGACACGAGCGAGGTTCCACGCGCGAATACGCTTACGGCTCAATCCCTCGGCCTCTCGCGGCCGTTAGGCGACGCGCCGTCGACCCTATTTTCTAATTAAATCGTTAGATTAAATGTCAGGAGGACGAGGAGTGCGACGACGACGTGGAGGAGGACGACGGCTGCGACGACGAGGAGGAGGATCACGACGGCTGGATGGCATATTTCGGCTTGAGGGACGATGAGGGCGGCGCGACTATTGTTTTAGATAAGAATTCGCGCATCGCGAGGCATATGCGGGAATACTTTTGCCCGCGACGAGAGTCGCGCGCGTGCCGGTATGCGGGAGCGGACTTTTCCAGAGAAACGCGGGAGAACCGCTGGGAATTGTAGAAAGTCGCTATCCGGCTGGTCGCGTTTTCCGTCCTGCCTCTGTCCGTTTGAGTGACTTTTGTCATGGGCTATTAGAGTTGCGTGCTTATACCAGGATGTACCTGCTTTAATGTATGCTGTAACGATCCGTATTTCATCCCGCGTGCCTTTGGCTCATTGATTTTTGGCATTGCCTCTTAAGATCGCTTCTCTTAGGACTTATTGCTTCGACTTGAGATACGTTTTCTTTTTGTTATTTGTACGTTGGATCGATTGGTTTTTGGTATTGGCTATTAGCGTCAGTGATATTAGACGTTTCTGTTTTAAGGAAGGATGCGATTTTGACTGCAAGTGACTTTGATCGATTTTTGACACAGATTGCTGTGGTTATTTAACTAATCGTTGTAAAGTAGGATGCGTCTTTTGTTCTGTATATATATGATTGGTGACCGTTGATCGATCGACTGATTTTTCACATCGATCGTAAAGATCGTTTAACCTAAGGATCGATGTTCTAAGCCGAGGTACTGATCGCGGTGTACGTTAGTTTGATAGATTGATTTACGATACCGTTATTCAAGCTCATTTAGTCTAGAACCCGTCGTTTCGAGGCGAATCTCCGCCAATCTTGTCTAAGGAAGCGTACGTATTACGAGAAAAAGTCCGGAGGTGATATGCGGAATTCGAAGTCGGGTCTTCCGCGTGGAAGTTTGATCCTCTATCCGCAGTGTCATCCTAACTCCCTTGTACGTACTGAAAACTCGTGCTGAATAAGAAGCGAATTCCTCCGGCCGCTCGTTATATGTATGACTACATGTCGGAGTGCTGCTTTGCAAGCGATAATTTTCAATGGGCTCGTCACTCTAATACCGATCGGCGTACAGTAAAACGATCACGGTTATGCAATTACGTACCGTTACTTTCCAATGGAATAAATTATGCCGATCGAGAAATATCGTCGTCTTTGCGCCGAAGCGTATTACAAGGGAAAAGGAGGGACGCGGCTAACTTTCGGCTTCTAAATCAAACGTGATACGAATGACCGACGTTCTATTCGCTTTGTAGAAAGCAGGGGATCGTTGCTCGATATTTCGCTACCTTTGTCCAACTAAGTTTACAACGATCGAAGGAAATCGAAACGAAGAACGAATATCATTAAAGCAATATAAAAGTTATCCCTACTAAATTTATTCAAATACATTATTCGCGGAATGATCGAAAGAGAAAAAGTAACTTTATCATCCTTCATTTAGCTTGTATATTTATTACAACCATATATTTATTCCCTTACAGTTAATCAAACCTACTAATATCATTAAAGCAATATAAAAGTTATCCGTAGGAAATGTATTCCAATACATTATTCGCGGAATGATCGAAAGAGAAAAAGTAACTTTATCATCCTTCATTTCGCTTATATATTTATTACAACCATGTATTTATTAACTTACAGTTAATCAAACCTACGGTTAATCCGTTTATACCTAGACCGTCCTAACGACCCTGCGCAGTAGTAAACGCTTTTTCTTTCTCCTCGATGCAATCAATTCGAGCCGAGGAAGAGAAAGGTCGTCGCGCTTTTCTTCGAGAGTTTCAGCGGTTAATCGCCGCCGGGAGATATTTCTTATTTTCCCGTCGGGAATCGCCCCGCGCACCGGCGTATCGACACGCGTCACCTGTCACTCCGCTATTGCTCCATTATATGGGATAAATGAAAAGCTCTACGAGGCATGAATGCACGGGACGTGACTTCGATATGTCACGTTTCCGATCCCCTCCCGCCATCCAGGAGGTTCTTACCCCTCTCCGGCATCCCTCGCGTACACGCTTTTCCGTCGAAATTCACGAGAGAGGAATCCCGGAGTTGGGCCGAGCAACTCCGGGGATGCATATCGCTGTACGGCCGCGAATTTTTAGTTTGTTAGCCCTGCCACTTCCCCGAAAATATTTCCATCGAGTCCCGCTTCGGTGTAAATTTTCCACGCGCCGGGGGAGAGAGGAGACGGAGTTCCTGGCGTGGTACCGCGATAAAATTTCCTCGTGGCACGCGCTGAATACGCGCCCCGGCTCTCTCGAAAGTATGCACTCCCATCTGGGCAAGAGCGAAGACCGAAATGGGGGATATCGCGCGGCTCGAGCCTTCTTCGGCTATTCCTCCTCTTGCTTATATTTTTGTCCGCTAAGTAGGATGGGGAGTGTCTTGAGACAACTAGGAGAATTACTGCGCGAGCTCTCGACGTGGCTTTTAGGCGAGTTATCAAGGCGAAGCTCGGTGCGTGGTTCAGGATGCGTATCTGGATCGCTGCGTAGGATGTATGGCGCTCGATATCGAGGTATCCCTCTCGAGATCGGAGTCGATTATTCTTTTGGAGTCCGTCGCGGATAATTCGCGAGTTTATTTTTCTTATGCTTAAGAGGAATGGTGGAGACGGAATGGGGATGTGTAATTTGTCGATGCATCGCACAGTCCTTCGAATATTCGGCTCTCCGGTATTCTCGAGCGTCGCATTGTGCCAACCGACTATTGCACGGAGTTGCCTTGGATAAATGAAAGGCGCCGAATAAAACGTGACTTCGATATGTCCCGCTTCCGATCCGCCACTTCCATTCGCAGTGCTTCTCGTCGTGTCGAAAGTCTCCGGAGAAACCGGAGGAAGGAGATGTGTGAGAAAAATCGACGACACTCCGGTGCACGTGTACGCGCGTGAACGTAATACCGGATATCGCGTGGTCCGCTGGTGTGCGCGCTTGTGTCTGTGCGCGATGCACGGAAGATACGGTGTCCAAATGCGCCTGTATTCATGCGCGTCGCTTTATGTCCGTATGTCGCACAAGGCACGTGTGTACACACGTGTGTACTCCTCGATGCTGGCCCGAGGAGAGGCGCGTGTGCGCCCACTACGCACACACGTATGCGCACACGCACGCGCACACGTATGTGCACACGCACGCGCACACCTATGTGCACACGTATACGCACACGCGCGCATGGCTCCGTATCTCTCCTCTGGAGGATGAACGCGAATTTCGACTTTACGAAATGTCACCCCTCCGCAACGTCTCCATCAATTTCTCACGCTACGCTTATACCTTTGCGAGGTATGCACCGGCTACGAGGGAAACTCGTACGCCGCACCGCAGAAATTATAACGCAATTTTGGCGGAACTGTGCTCTAAACAATATCGCGAGTGACAATGTGACTAGTATGCGACTCGTTAAGCCTGTAACGTGGCGGTTACTACCGCACCGTATGCTTCGGCTATGGCCTTTAAAGAGGCAGTATCCCCGTGGTGCCTGAGGAATATATACGTGTATATATGCATATATATATATATATACGTATATATGTATATATAGATATATATATTGGGTGCACCAATTAATTCGGTGCACCTGCAAGAAATGGAACATGCGTTAACCAAAGAGCGAAATACATTTCGGTCCTCGAAGCGTTTGCCACTATTTTCGGAGACTCTACATCGATTATCGGATAGCTCAATATGGTGGAAAGATATCGCGGTTTCGTTGAGTTATTACTGATCCCGTGTAAATGTAGCGAATTAATTTATTTACTTAATATATTATATTTAGGGGTGATTAGTCGCTGACTTTTTTGATTCTTGCATTGTTGTTTGTAAATTGAAGAGCATTGTGTAGAATTCGTATATGATAGGTACTTTGCATACGATGTTTAAAAATATAGTATCTTTGCTGTTGGAGAAATACACAGCGGATAACGAAAATATTCGAACACAAGAGTATGTTTAAATAAACTAACTTATATTCTAAACATTTATGGGGACTGCTGGCTTGTTTATATTTTATCCGATGCGACAGTCGCTTTATTTAACAAAAACATGGGATTTATTGGAGAAGGTGTATATATTACATTTACATTCCGCTTTAATTTATCGCTATTATTTTGGTTATTGTATTTTCAACATCGATTGCGTACATTTATAGAGGTATCGATTAAAGTTCGATAACTAAAATTCATATAGGAAATTCTACTGTAATCTCTATTGGGTTGCATTTTTTAGTAGCGCGGATGATATTAGTCTTTTGAAAAATCCGTTTTATGCCCCGATCATTTTTCGTAATATCCAAGGTCTACACGAATAGGTGCGTAATATTTTAAATTAAAAACGTGGAACGTGTTTCACTCTCGATGCTTCATCCAGAAACATCGTGTCCCATTTTTGGCGAATTTTCATTTTCCATTAGAATATCATATATTTGTAGCACGCCAAGTTTAACTTCTAATTTCCATAATCTCTCGTGAATCTCACCAGCCGATTTCCACGCAAACTTTGACATTTGAAAGCTCAGGAAGCGGATATGACGTGGGTCAAATAATGCGCATACCGAAATCATTACCAGGAATTCTTTCATCCCGCGCAAACACCGAATATGAAACACTATTTTCTGCTGCAAGATTTCTTAAATCAGATTTTCGCCCGACAGATAGGTTATTGGCTTTCGCGTCCATTTCGCTTTACCCGTCACGGTGAATCGCGCTGTATTATCAAGGATAAATTCTCTTTGCAGGAACATTTTTCCCCTGGTTGATTTTCCGCCGTATATCGGGTATTCCCGCTTCGCTTTTGTACCGATTCCCTCCGCTCTGGTTTCTTATATTGGAGGAATCTGCAGCAAGCGTCGGAAGGAAATGCACGAAGTGCGTCTACGATATCGCTTTACGGGCGAACGAACGTAAATTTCTAGTTCACGGAGCATCATAGCCGAGAACTAGCTGCGCAAATTTTTACCGCCATCCAAGACGAACCTCGTATCGTCCCTGCAAATATCGTAACGCGTACTGCGACTACTCCTTCCCGAATCCTACAAAGTTTCCGCGTAAAACGCTAACCGTACGATGCGACGTTCAGGAGCTCGCGGACACCGCGCCAATTCGAGTTTCGAAGGAAAAATTCTAAACCTTAGCTCTGGAAGCCTCGAGCGACCATCGCCTATTTTCTTCCAATCCCCGAAGCTCCATCTTTCTGCTTACGAGATGTGTCAAAATAATAAAGGGAATGCTTGTTTTTTGGAATTAATTTTATTTAGTCGTTTACATCAATGTTTTCTCCTTCGAAATGGTCCCTGTTAGGTATTATAGATTTATTTCAAGGCTTCTTTCAATCTCCGATATACTTTTGGTTCTCGATCTTTAATCTCATTTTTGCTTGCGAAACGACGGCTCTTTAAGGTTTTCTTTATTTCTGGGTACAGGAAAAGGTCACACATATCTGGCGAATATATAGACTGAGCCGTCATGAGAGCGTTGTATTTGGCAAAGGAATTCACGAGCGAGTGATGTACGATGTTACGGGGCGTCCAGAGCGCTCGTCATCTTCGACGTATTTACTGCCTTTTTGGCAAGTCTTATATCACTCGTAAACCCCTGTGTTACTCATAGCAAAAGTACTCGAAGGAATACTTGACATTTCTAAAACACCGCTGCATCTCTTATTTCATTTTTAAGCAAAATTTAATCCAAATTCTCTGATCCATTTTTTCAGAAAATAAATAATCGCCGATTGTACCAAAAAACATGTAACCTGTTTGACAATTCACAGCAGACTAAACATCCGATATGACCAACAATCTGCAAATACTTCTGAAACATGCTTACCAACACAACGACGACAAAATCGCCCTAATCGCACCAATACAAACCGCCAATTTACAAAACTCCCGTTATTCTTTGAACTCATCCCGTTCTTTACTCCAGCCCAGGAAGGGCGGAAGAGTGGATTTTCCAAGTGGCCGGGGCAACAACGCGGGGAAATCCGCGAACACGGTAAATACGGTGAAATATTGGAAAAAGTCGTGGGAGTAGCAGAATTTCATTTTGGCGGAGTGCATCGATTCCCGACGAAAGGCGTCCCCGTAAATACGTGGCTCTACGTACCACCTGCGATGCATCGCGGCCCGCGCCACGGAATTTCCCGGGGCCTTGCGGTCGACGAGAACTCTAAATAATCCCAGGAGCTGGTAATATCGCTCGGTTCACTAAATTCCCGCCGGTTAAGCCGCGGAGGCCCTCCGACGAGCGGCCCCTAAAATGTCCCGGAATGCCTTATTCTTGGAGGATTACAGTTTGCCAGGCGTAATCGTCGTAATGCAATTTAAGCCCTGCAAGTCCCTGGGAAGTGTGCGTTAACGCAACGTCCTCGGGATGGAAGTGGGCCTCGCGTCGCTCTCCTCCTGCACATCATCCGCGATTTCGGCTCCAAGAGTTGGGCGCGTTTAATGGGGGAAATTCGCGGGAAGATTTCGAGGTGTATACCGTCTGTCTCGCCACGACAAGTCTGGTTAACGCCGCCTGGTAAGTGGCGTATAGTTTCGCGATGGTGCAGGACCGACCTGGCGGGCTTCTCTGGTGCTCGATGGGATGGCGATCGGTTTCGTGCTTGGATCTATGATAAGTCATCGTCGCGTGTATTCGTCGGATAATTTGACGATCTCACTCGCGTCGTGCTTCACACTAGTGTCCCTTGCGTATGTCTCTTTTACGGACATTCGGAGTGTATCTGGATAGTACCCGGTAGTTGGTCCAGCGGTGAGTATTTATATTTGAAATTGACCGAGAAATCGCATGAATATTATTATATACTTTATGTATATATGCGAGGATAGACTTTCTTATCTCAATTCGTATTTTACGGGCAATATTCTATAGAAACTATATGTATTCATAGGGAGTAATACGACACTGCGAGCTTTGCTCTTCATATGATTTATACGGCGTAATAAATTCCTGCGTGCACCGGCTGCCGTATGACTCCAATGGGATAGAGAGACTCGATAAACTTCCATCCAGAGTCGTACTCTTTTACGGTGTTTGGATAATACGGTTTACAAGTCGCCAGGCGTGACTTTATCCTCCCGAATCAACGAGTAGTCAGTCTCTTTTTTCCGAGATCCTCGATTTTACTCCGTCGAGCGGCCTCCTTTCCAGTCGACAACCTCCTCCTCCCCGTCTCAAGTCCAAGACGTACGTTTATCGCAATGAGCTTACCGAGGAGACTCGCGGAATATCATGAATCTCGAGGGGAGGATATTATTCCTTTACGACGTCTGAATAAAATCGATCTTAAATGGTTCGGCTTTCGCGAGAGTCCAAAGCGTCCTCCTCCTTCTTGCGTTTCATCGCAAATGCCACATCCTGCTTTTCCACCGGAATTTGGCCGTTTCTACGGCGGTCCTTACTGCTAGCTTCTCGGGTAATACAGGGAGGAGCGCGGTCAAAGGATCAAGGCCGTGGACGTGCTCGTTTGTAAGTCTTTAGACGATGGCCAGCGTGGCTGCGCGAACCTTTCCTACAAAGCAGGAATTCCTCGCGTCTTCCTTCGCGGGCGATGAAGCATACGTGACTCGAAAGAATATTCCCAGCCCTCTTTTTGCCCTCTTTTCCCTCCCTCTTTTTTCCCCCCTCCGAGGAACCATTCGGCCAGGAACCGTTGATGGCACCGACGAAACGAGTTTAACCGACTTCCGGTGTGGCCTTTACCTTTCGCGAGGAACGCGGTAACTTTGGCGGTAGGAGGGATCCTCGTAACGCGGGGGATTTGCTAAAAGGATTTGGACAATTTCTAGGCACAGGGGCGAACCCCGGGACTCGTCGGAGGCGGCAAGGCGAAACAAAGATTCGAGGAAAGTTCTAATCCTCTCCGACGAATCTCGGCTCGCGACTCGAGTTCGGGTTGGGGATTTTTTAACGAGCTCCCGCGAGTACAGGCGTGTATCATTTAATCTAGTCAATTTCGCGCCGCGGTTGGGTAGCGAGATCTTCTTCGAGGATTACGGCTTAATGAAATTTGAACCTGGTGGATTTACTCGCGGTACAGGCGGGGCCCCCGCCTCCCTGGCACGAGTACGTACATAACCCTCGGAATCTCAACCTTAAGTCCCGCACTTACCATGAAAGACAAATTTCTCGGGGTATTCCGAGGAACGAGCTCTGGCCGTGTCCGCGTGTTTCCGTAATCCCGCGTGTAATCGTCTCTCCTGCGTGCGTTAAGGTGAAACGAAAATCCCGTTAAATCGTCCGCGTCTTGTAAGATACCTTCCTCGCGATTCGGCCAAAGGGGCGCCTTACCCCCGCTCGGCCCCTCCACTCACCGCCCCTGCTCACCAGCGTCCCCGAGCCAAGCCTCGGGGCTGCTCGATTACATTATGTAGATTATTAGATTCCTCCCTTAGCCAGGGAGACTTTCGCACGCTTACGCAGCTTTGGAACTTCCGAATACTCCCGGCGCATACACGTGGCGGCTCGAGAAATTAGGGCCTAGAAACTTTCCAGCCGCGTACAGCCCTGATACAGACTCGAATCGCGCCCCCCCCCCCCCCCCACCCCTTATTTTAGACACTCTACTCGCGATCGGCCTCGTGTTTTTCCGACCTCGTCGGGCCTGTACATCGGAAAGTTTCGTTGTCTTCCGCGTTAAACTTTGGGGCGAGAGGATCGAGAACAAATTACCCTCTTCCTCCTGCTTTCTTTCTTTTTTTTTTTTTCCCAGTGATGTTCGATGAAACACGCGGCGCTCTTCGTTTTTACCAAATACGTGTTGAGCATGAAGGAGACTCGTTTGTACGCTTCCGGGATGGAGTCGAGATATCGAGAGGATGACTTTACGGAGCCTTCGAACGTATTCGATTTGCAAGCTTACCTTCCGTAGGGAGCGTACGTAGGGATGGAGCTTCCTTTGCGCGATGCCAGAAATCGAGGGCACTCGCGTTGCGTGCCCCGTAATCCTGGGCGTAAACGAGGATTAGGAGAAATCCTGGGGGAATCAACGAATCTTGTAGGAGCTAGTCGATAAAATTTTTATAGGGATCCTGATCGCGCGCCATCGAGTAATAGGACGTTGCCTCTCTCCACTTGCTGATATTGGCGGTTCTCTCTCTCTCTTTTTTTCTTCTTTTTTTTTTCTTTGTTCACCGATGGTTTTCAGCGAAATCGCGATATCGAGAAAGCAGTGTTGACGATCTTCTTATCTCTCGAGGCAAGCAGCGCCGGCAGAGACGAGGGAAAAGAAATATTCGTCTATCGCATGATATTTAACGAGAGCAAGGACGTCGGCTTTAAGAAAGCAGATTGGACGTTTCAAACGGAGCGCACTCGAAGCGCGTGGGCGCGTTGGCGCGAGCGTGGCGAAAAATACGTAATTACGTCATTAATTAACGAACAAGGCGGCGCTAAATTGCCATCGTAAACGGGTTCAGCCTCCACTTAATTCCCCGCGATGAAGCAGCGCGCATCGTTCCTTGCGTTCGAGGATGTCATTTTTACGTCGTTGCCTCTTTCGCACGATTGGCTGCCCGCTCGTTTTTAGTTTAGACATTGTACGGGCATAACGCGGAGCAGGCTGCTCCATTGGTGCGGGCACGATGAACCCGCTTTCGCTCTTAGACCGATTATTAACCTCGTATTCGTTTCGATGTCGATGATCCAGTTTTCCATTAACGCACATCGGCCTGGAAGTTACGCCCGCAGCCAACCGGAATATCTTTCCCGACTCTCGCGAAACGGCCGCGATCGTCGTACTTTTCCGACGCATACGAAGAAGAAGGTAATGCGTTTAAGAGCTGCGCCGAGGCGGAATGATGGCAGGCGAGACGGAAAGATCGTATTTCGTAAAGGCGTAAAGTACTTTCCTCGAATAAGCGCCTTTTTACCCGAGCCTTACGGCCGCTCTTTGAAAAACATCCCTGAATAGCAACATCGCTTTAAACGCGGAATAGGTACGGCGCAGTGGGTACCGATCTTTCTGTCTTGCCGCACTGAAAAGGCAGAGCGTCGCTCCACGAGTGCGTGCCTGTGCATCGCGAATGGACCAGTTCTTCGATAATAAGAGCCGCTTGTATGTAATAACCTTCGTATTGATTCTCGAGTGTGCGGAAGGGAGAGAATATGTTAGGTCGTTCCAAAAGTTTCTTTCGTTCTACGCAGAACCAATAGATTCGCGATACACTTTGCTCGGCATTGTTGCATTGAATTACTTGTACAGCTGGAGAGATATGACAATGGAGGACAAAGACTATGACATTCGACGGATTAGGTTTCGCGTTCGTATAAACACTTTCAGACGAAGCGAGGGCACTTTTGGGACAGCCCAATATTATTCGTATTTGGGATCGCATCCGCAAATAGTTGAAGGTGGGACAATGTGTGGTGTCCCACTTACCAGGGCTGAATATGTTAAGCAGTATGGGAGCCGTGGTTTGCTCGCAGTTTCTATATATCGTCCGATCGCGAAGTCTCCCTTTGCCAAGTACGATGAACGAAAGAGAGAAAGTCAAAGGGAGAAGCAGAGAGAGAGAGAGAGAGAGAGTGAGAATCGGGCCTCCCTCGTTCTCGAAAAGGAACCAATCTCCACTGCAGAAGAAGGAGGAGGAGTTCCTCGAGTTTCATTCCTCTTACGCGGTCCTCCGCTTCTCCTCCTTCGCTCTGGCACCGGCGTTAGCCTTCCTCCCTCCTCCCCCTCGGTAAATGCGCATAAATTTTTCCTCTTTCATCCACCCACCGCTCGCCCCCTCTCGCTCTCTCCTTCCCGCCACTGTCGAGACTTTAATTCGTCTCCGGTCTTAATCAAAAGTTACGGCTCGCTGTTTTGCCCGAAGTTGAACGTCGCGGTGCAGTCGTCGTGCGACCGGAGCTCGCGAAAATGGATCTTAATACGAGGAAAGTGAAAAATGTGGCCAATCCTTGGCGAACGGAGGCATTCGAGTCGAATGCAATCGGAGCCTGCTGGTGCGATGTCGTTGAGTGTAGTATTGTGTCATGTTGGCGTAGTCGTCGATCGCCTATTACTTAAGAGCGATAGCGGATTTTGGAGAGGCATCGATGGAGGTTTTTGCGTAACTCGGTTCTTTCGAAGGCTTTTAAATGCGATACGTTAGCCGTGATCTTAGCGAGGATCCTATTGGCACACTTGTCATTTGATTCTCTATCTGGTCTTTTGGAGTGGAGTTGGGTCGATCGAATGGACATTATCGCGTGGGAACGATAATTTTTGGCCACTAGTGCGTGGCTCGATAATTAATTGAAAGGTTGATAATAATAGTTGATATCGAAAAATTGATAATTGATATTGAAAAGTTGCAAAAATTTATATCAAGAAGCGAAGGTGGTGAGTAAAGCGGAAGTAAGAGAAAAAGGGCATGGAAAAAAATCGGGCACATTTTTTAAACGCATCGAGACTGTATGGGATATTACGTGCAGTGCTGCGACGATTCATCGATCGTCGTTTCGATTTGATGTCGTGAATAATTTCGACCGTTGTTCGTGCTTCCTGTTCATCTTTGGCCGGAAGATCGCCAGGACGAGATTTAGCGAACTTGTTTTGACACCGCTGTTGTTTTAAGGCCACGTTACCGTATGCGGCATATAACTTTTCGCGGGCTCGCGACGTGTTTTCCCTTCGCGGAGGCAGAGATGCAAAGTGGAACGAAAATGCGAGGTTTGATTTTCCAATAAAGACGAGAAGTAAAAGCCGCACGACGGATCGATACGATTGTTTTATCGAGTGACGAGCAAAACTGGCAACTATCGAGCAACAATACCGGGTTTGATATCTCGAATACGTAAATACGTGTAAAAATTGAGCCGCGCTAATCCATCGGTGAAAAAAATACGCAATTATTTAGTTGCCAACCTATTAGCCTCAACGCGTGAATTCGGGCGATGAGTTAACGACTTTTTAGTAGGGTGTATTTTCAGCACAAAGTGGCTTAAAGCCCGTTGGTCATTATGTACGTTATATGAGTTTATCGGCAATCTCGGCGCCAAAGGCTAAATTTTCATAAGCTTTACAAACCTTGATTAACCAGAGGCGAAATTATATTTGCGATACATTATAAATGTACGCGCAAATACGGCGGTCTAACTTTGTCACGTTATTTGCGTACATTTACAGTATCTAATTAATCAGTGGTAGAATTACGAGTACAACATCCCCCCCCTGGATACGAGCGGAAATTCGCTTATTCGATTTTTATCCACGGAGCTCTGGTGCGTTTTCGAAATACTCGATCCGGCCAGCAGGAGTGTCTCCAGTGCGTTAAAATTGGAGCGTCTCTTCGACATATTAACTCGTCTCGGTGCGTTATTCTCGGTACACTCGCGTCTCAGGAGAGGCGGCACGCGGTGGGCGTTATTTTATCCGCCCTTTACGGCCATTGGGACGATCTACTTCGCCTCTTTGCTATTTATAAAGTAAATTGGCCCTGCTTTGATTACTTCTACGGCCAATCGACTTCCGTTAATGATCAGCCCCGGCTAATGGGATACTTAGAGTAAGAAGGAAATTAGAAAGATACGATCGGGGTATATACGAAAGAGAGTGGAAGTTAAGTAGATAGTGCCGCTACCCTTATCCGCGGTTTTCGTCCGTGGATCTCGTAAACATTTGATGTTATCCGAGTAAGAGGATTTCCTTCCGCGGGGTTGAAGCAGGAGAGGGAGGGGAGGGAAAGGGGGAAGATCGTCGCTATCGGTACGTGACGGATAAGAAACAATTCGTTGCGCGCGCGTTTTACAAGTTACGAACCAGCCCCCCCCCCCCCTCTCCTCCCTCTAACTTCCGGCCTCCACCTGGCGGAATAATGGATTTTAAACGGGCGCAATGCTCGTTTTGACGTTTTCAAAAAGTTGCCAGGCCGCTTCCAACTTTGGCCTCCCCTATTTTGAGAACTTTCGCTTCGAGTATTTTATGCCAAGCCGGGCCGCACTGCTGCCGCGTATGAGAACGGCTTTCACCTATACTAATTACCGTCGAGTGGCAAAGCATTTCACATCCGCTGGCATTAAGGTACTCCGCGAAAATACATATTCGCGCATACGTAAATTCGTAGTTTTTCTCGCGCTTCTCGCTCGCCTGACGCCGCTCGCGCGGCCCCGCGACGCGAGTGGCGTTGGACTTAAAATAAAAGTTTTCGAAAGTATTTTGACGCTTAACGGCGCTTAAGCTGGATGCGCCCCTGAAGGATTTGAACGGTTCTGAAGAATGGCCAGGCGCTCTCGGGCTTCTCCATTGGGATATCAGAGCTGGGATAAAAGATACAAAACCCGATCGGATTACCGTCCAATTATAAACTCCTAAATGAGATGGTCCCCCGGTAGTAGCGTTTTCTTAATTAACGTGGAATTTCAAATGAGAGGGAATGGAAAAAAATAGCGTGAAACGCGGCTGCAAATTAAACGGTAACGCGAAAATCGTTGGAACATTTCTACATTGTGCGACGTAGATCCAACCGGTTCTCTCGCATTGTGATTTACCGTGGCGTGTTTGCGCGAAGAAGCTTTAATAAAATGTTACCTCGGTTTTACATTTTTCTTCGCTCGAATAATAATAAAGAATCGCGGTGCGCGAGCATTCGTTGCATTCCCATTTTAATACGGCTCTTTCGCAAAGGCTACTTTATAAGAGTCACGAAGAATGCCGAGCCTAAACGGTGTAAATTAGAGTGGCGCTTTAGTTTATAGTATAAGCGAACCGAGGATCTCATTAGGATCGTTGTCAAAGGCCTTGCGTCGAAGCGATGGTGCTTTTGATTTTGACCGACCATCGTCGAACCGTCGACGAAGAGGACAGTTCCTCGTACAATTTCGCTAAGAGCGCATCTGATTAATGATTAATCCAACGGTTGCCAATGTGCTTAGTGGAACCAACGTAAGCCATCCTAATCAACCCCTTACGAATTTAGAAGTGGAATAACGATCTGTTTGTTGTTGTCCTATACAATTTGTAGGGTTTATCGAGCTGGATGATTTCGTCAAAGTTATCTTCGAATATTCTTGTCTTAATATGTGGTATTGTTACAATATGTTAATGTTTAATAGTTAATGGCACTGAGCAGATAAGATTTGGCGCTTTTACGAGGATATAAAAGAAAGAGAAGGAAAGATATGGAAGTGTATTACAAAAATCAAGCCGATAGAAACGTTATATATATCACGAGCATTACACTTTCAAAGCGTGTGTAAATTCTTTAGGATCAATGGACAGGCCAAAATGAATAAACATACGAAGAAAAGGTGTTTACGGTATGCGCGTCCGATGGAAAAAGGACCTGTGCGTGAATCAAATTAAAACTATTTTACGTGGCTACGTTAATTCGCGTAGCTGATCCTTAAAGTTCCGTATGGCTTTTTTTTTCGCTCGAAGAGCGCCGAATTGCTTTTTGAAAGGGGAAATCTGATTTTTTGGAGCGCCATTATATTACATTTACAAGCGATAGCCAGTAGCGGTGTCGCTTGATGCACTTCGCGCAGAATTCCGGGGATATTTTATTTTAAACGTGCGCCGCTAAAAATAAATTGTCGAATGCGTTACATCGTAGCACCTGCGAATGATTTTGGCGGCGAAAATGCGAGGTGCGCCCGTTGTATGCTGTCAGTTACACATGGTGTACTCCTCAATTATGGAGAATTCAGCGCAGTTTCATCGTAATAACGATATCGCACATTTGCCGCGGCATGGCGTTAGGCGCGCCATTCTTTTTGCATCGAAACTTCGTACGCGCAGTATCCGGTTATCTCCTGGCATCGATAAAGAAACACCGGGCGTTATCTTCCCCAGCTCTCCGTATTTCTTCAGCTTAATCCATCGCGGTCTAAAAAATCGTATCCAATGCGCGCCGCACAAACCGCATTGCAGCTCTGATTTATGGTAACGGAATAGTAATGCTTGTAGCCATAAGTCACGTTAACAAAAATATATACGCACTGTCGAGGAACCGTCCGCTTTCAGTAGGATATTACTCTCTTCACGCTCGATACTCATAATTCTACGTAATATGTAATATATTCCGTCTCACATCCACAGTTTGCGTCTACAATTGCCTTTTTCATTCTACCTATTTAAGGTATACTTCAAAGTATACGCTCAAGATTCCAAGTGATACCTCAAGTGCGTGGTCTTGATAGTCCTAAATAGGAAGACGATCGTCCGTTGGTTAATTAACTTCCACGATAATGGCAGAATATCGATCCTCGTGAATGCAACGTCGAGACATGCTTGACACAACGCTACGAAGGCTTGCGGTATTTATTTTAACGTGTTTCGTTTACAGGTCGTTAAGCCTCGCTTAATTGCAATTTCCGATCGGTACTTTGTAAGGCTTCGCATTGCACGATTTGCGGTCGATACCGGTGCGCTCCTCGTGCTCACAGCACGGTTTACTAAATTACGATGAAATTCATTGGGAAATGATAACACTCAAAATAAACTCACGATTATTAACAATTAATGTACGGTGTAGCGCATCGTGATATGCAATGATAGCGGTTCGCATGCTCGCGCAAATTAATTTAACAATGGGCCATTATGGGCCATCGGTGGAAAATAAATTATGAAGATAAAGGAAAAGCCCTGACCTCTAGACGCAGCTTATCCGCAGCGTTTGAATATGCAATAGATAATGCAGCTTAATCGTGATAAATGGCGCATAGCGAATCCGTCCTAAGCTCGATGCGCTATACCTGAATTCCGTTTAATGCAACGATGCTAATCTAGGTTGAGTCCGTTTTTGTTCCCTCACTTAGGGGATTTAAGCTCAACTCCATCATCGACATATGACGAGCATGCCCGTTCTGTTTAATGCCTCGCGCATGTTTGTTTTATCGCGCTTTCGACGAACAAAGCGATTTCGATTTACGATAAAGCGTGGGGTATGACCGAATTGGTCTCTATCGGTAATTGTTTTTTGGTCGCGCCGATTTTTAATTTCCCCCCCCGAAGTAATACGGATTTAATTACATCCTCGCGATTTACAATAAATCGCGCATACATTTTACGTTTGTTTCGTGCGGTTTTCCGTCCTCAAAATTGGACGACTGTCGTGTGCAGCGATGCCCAACCTACGAGCAGATCGATCGTGTCAGTGAGTGGCTTTTTAAGCGAGTGGATTTGGGGCTCTCTCGACCGACGGATATAAATTTCACACGGCCATTGGCGTATGGTAATAATGTGAGAGGAGGATTTAAATAATAAGGAATTAAACAGGTACCGCGTCCTCCTGGTGTCTCGATATGATTTTCTCTAATATCCTTCCGTTTAATCTTGTAAACGAAGTAAATGAATGCAATTGTACTTATATCAAGTGACGGAGAAGAATCGGTGATTCTTGGTCTAATCGAACATTTATTTACACACGTTCGGTTCAATTCTCCATTCGGTCTTGTGGAGTTAAAATTTTAATCGATCAAATCGACACTTTTGTGCTGTATAGTAATGATTTTCGATCACTGACGCGTGGTATAAGTAATTAAAATGATCACTACATCTTTTAAATTAAATGAAATCAATATTGGAAAATTGTAAAGTTTAAGGTGACGAATTAAATCGTATGAAGAAAATTGCCATGGAAAAAAATCGGTCACTGTAGTAACCCAACCTGAGTTTTGCAGCAAAGACTTAATTCTTAAGTAAAGACGCTTTTAGAAAATTCGCGATACACAAGAACGACTTATAAAAAATCGAACGTCATCCAGCAAGATTCAACGATTTTCTAAAAATGCCTCCATCAAAATTATTCCATTCCACAACAACGTGGACTTTATCGCGGCTGTCCTTCATTTCGTATCTCTCTTTCGCCCCTCATCGGCATCGAAGCTTTTCAGTGGCGAGATCAAGATGCTCGGCGCGGTGTCCAGCGCGAGAAGGAAATCGGTGAAACTCGGGCGGAGCAAAAAGCAAGGCGGCCAGTTGTAGAAATAGAATCGCGATCTCCGTGGCGAGCCGTTCCCTTCACGGCGCAAATCTGTGGAAACTTTCGATCCGACCGGCGAAAGGTCCTCCGCGGAATGCGATAAGAAAACCCGTAAGCCTTTCTGGAAGTTGGGGAAATTTACGGGTTGACACAAAGAGACGCGAACCGCCGCTCTGCCGAAACTCAAGCACGGAAATTTGGCCGGGGTTTTTGACGCCTCGAACCTTATTACCTCCCTCGTTCTTCCCTCGTAGCCCGGAAACTTTTACCGTAAACCCGTCTGCCGCTGCCTCGTCGAGAGTGACAGCTCCATTCGCTGTGTCAAGGGTAAATTCCTCGCGAAATAGACTAATCGAAATCGCATGTTCGGCGACACCCGCGTAAAATACAAGGAGTCGTGCCGCGTACCATTCGCTGGCACCGTGGGAAGGTCGATTTGAGATCGGAAAGTCGAGGACGGTGATTGGTCAATGGATTTCCTTCCCTGCACGTGACGCGCCTTTGACTATATCATATCGAAGATATTCGACGCGATGCTGCAGAAACGACGAGGGCTGTCGTGTATGGAGATCGATTCCTTTCATCGTATATTACACACTCGTCTTATCGCTCGCCACAGTATCGCTTATATTATTAAGTGTACTACTTTGCTTCCGCGAACGATGGCCGATACTTTGAATCGTAAATGTATGACCAGCTTTTTACGATAAAGCCTCGAATTTCGGAAAAAGTCGATGGAAAGAAACAAAGCTCTACACCTAATACTCACTCGAAATTCTGGATTTCTTTAATAAATAAAATGTGAATGCCAATACTCTACATTTATTAAGACAAACACGACTAACTCCAAGTTCACCAACACTAATCTCCACCTTCCTTACTTCCTCCAATTTTAAGGAAGCGCCGGGCATTCTCAACTCCTCGCCTCGAGTCCAATCTCTGATATTCCTTTACAGCGGCGAAATCCGCTATTATCCGGACGATTCGTGGCCAGCAGCATCGACCGGCCGTTTTTGATGCATCCGGCGAAATCCGATAGCAGATATTGTTCCGTGGCAATAACCCTCCGCTGGTATTTGGCGGCATTGTACGTATCTCTGTCTCGTCACGTGCCAGAGGCATTCGGTCATTAGTGGTATCCACTTCGATCGTTGACGCGAGAAATCCCCGCCGACGAATTACACGGCCGATTGGCCGAAGCAGGGGCGCTGTCGGTCGTCGGCTACGTGTTTGGGGCTGACGGTAAGTCAGATTTATAAGCAGAACTTCTGCCGAGCGGCTACCCATTAATCACTCCTGGCCCGCTAAATCGCATTATAATTAAACCCAGCGCGACGAATATACCGGCGTGCGTTACCGAACGAAATTATTTCTTCATTAAGACGTCCGCTTTATCGGCGAGGGCCATCGTCGCTGGGCGTTTATGAAATTCAGGGATGTCTGCGGACTAATTAATTAACCCGCGGATTCGCGAGTTCGTAGGCGGCACAATGGGCCGGCGTGTACCAAAGTGGGATATAATACCTGCCTATAGTCCATCGACGTCCAATGGAAGCCGGATACGCGCAGCCTGCAGCCAATCCTGCCTTTGCTTCTTTCGACTCGTTTATGCCGCCGAATTCGGTCGTCGATGTGTCGACGTATTGAGGCGCGTCTTCTCGCTGTTTGTAGGTTATGGTTTAATTTTTGTTACTTTGAAGCATGTTTGGATAAACTGCCGGTTAACCCTTTCGAGCCCAATGATGCCATTTGGCATCGTTCGTGTAATGTGCTTCTACTAATTAAGTACGTTTATATTGTTTTTCTTCGATATTTAATTTTCTGACTACAAAATAATAGTTTGGGCTGAGAGAGGTTAAGCGAGTTCTCAGGATGAATATGCTTGATCGTTCGGAGTGTCGATTGTGGGCTGAAATAATTTTAAACGCAGAACGGTGATGTGGAATATTTACGCGTAATAAATTGCATGGTTAGGTAATGTGTACGTTCTTTTCTTTTTTTTTGGCTACAGATCGATCTTTGTTTGTTATCGTTGGAAGTATATTTATCGGTCGGTTTATCTTCTAAATTCCCTTATCACCGTGTAAGACGCGCCTTGTTTGTCTAACCGAAGTGAATTCGACGTTGTGTGTATACCAGATCTGTTTGACTTTTCAAATTATTTTTTTTTTTCGCAAGATTTATAGTGGAAGTTCCATAAAAGCTTCGCTCGTCATGATCGCCAAATGGCGGGGTCTATCGATCAGCGTTTTGTATATGCAGAATCGTCCCGATTCGATCGACATATCAAGGGTGCTTTTGCGAAGAAATAAACGTGCGAATATTCGTTCTAGCGCAGGAGTCGTTTCCCTTGCTTTTTACGTTTGCGTAGATATAAAATCGTGACAGGTTACTTGGCAGTCTCGGTTTAAGAGCCGGCTTTTAAGATTGACGCTGAATCTTGCCTTATGCGCCGTGCACCTTGTATATCTCGAATTTTACTTTTAGGCCCTGATGGCGCTGCGAGGGTCGTTATTATTACGATCACGACCATAACGTGGAAGTACGCGTATTATTTTTTCCTCCATAGGAACCGGAGAGCGTAATTTTCTTTCTCCGATTAACATTTTACACGCCGTCGCCTTTCGGATGAAATTTAACATCGCTCCCGGTTGTTTTTATATATGAGTAAAACCCACAAATCTATGGTAATGCGAACGCTGATGTTTAGTAAGACCAGCCTTGCATAAAATACAAGGCCAAGTTTGTTCGCGTACGAATAATCGTACGCGTCGCCGTGTAAATTTCTGCTCGCAGCCTGTGGTGAATGACCGGACAAAAACGAAAATCACTGCTCCCGTCTCTTTAATCGTTGGAATTATCATGCGCAACCCTTTTCACGGTGATTTCCTATCTTCCGGGGCGTCTTCATTGTTTCCCCACGGTGCGCGTATAACTTGATCGTCTATCCTTCTTCCCCCCTTTCTCTTCGCCTTGAAAACGATTGCCAGTCATTTAGCTCGTATAGAACTGAGGATTTAAACGAAGCACTCTGGCGGACGAAATCATCCGTCTGTAGCGCTTTGTAAAAATAGACGACGGTGAATTTCCGTAGATTTCCCACTATTTACCCGCAGTGCGCAGATGATTAAATAAATCTACCTCCGCTCCTCCATATTTTTCCGGATATTCATAGTATATGTTTAGAATCTAGTCGGATACGCCTAGCGTGAAAATCGATCTCCAACCACGATAGGCATCGTGCGCATATCGCGTGGAAAATTAACCGCCAGCACGGGCACAGGATCAAAACTCCCCGTGGCTTTTGCGCGAAAATCCATTCCTCCGGGCGCGGTGCGTTGCGTACGTTACCGGGGTTTCGTTTAAACTGTTTCGCATTCGTCAAAAGCCAGGCCGAATTCGATCTACGGCAGCCACCATTGGAGTGGCATCTTCGTAATGGATTTTTTCCGCGCAGAGCACCTCCAAGAGGGCGGCGGTGGGGGGAGGTACCGGGGCGGAGGGGAGGGGGGAAGCGGCGTACATTTATCTGATTACTCGATGGAGAAAGGAGAGAAAAAAAAAAGAGCAGGAAGGTGGGATACGTGGGGAATTTGGATTTTTTTTTCTTTTTTTTTCCCCTCCCGAAGTGGCCATATACCGGCGCGCTCGAGGCTTCCAGCACTTCGGCCGATGAAAGGTAGAATGGAAATGCGCGACGAGGGGAGTGGGGGAGGGGGGAGGGGGGGGGGTCCGCCGTCATCGATGGTACTGGGAGAATTTCAGATCGTTATTTACCTTGGTGGGAGTTCGGTGACTGCAGCAGCAAGACTCCGGGCTCGTATGCAAATAGATATTTCATTCCTGTCTCCAGGAACAAGGATCGAGGTTGGAGGGTAAGGTGATTTTCTCGGGGGAAATTCAGGAGAGGGCACTCTGATTCGTACCACGGGCCACGAAGCGTGTCGTGGATACGAACGATCCTCTTCGTTTTTCCGCGGACCGCTAGGATCTCCGAAGAGCCGCCACTCGGCGCTGTCTCCCTTCTGCTCTCCTTCTTCTTTCTTTTCCTCCTTTCCTCCTTTTCCTTCTCCCCCCCCCCCTCTCTCTTTCTGTTTTTTTCTCTTTCCTTTTTTTTTTACCTCAGTTCATTTCCCCCGATGATTTGCGATGGCGCCGCCCGAACGACGACTATCGCCTTCGAATTCTGGTTAGCCCGAGAGCTCTGAGCTTCGTTCGTAGGAAAATTTTCGTATCGATCGGGAGTATGGGAATACGCAAGTGATACCTTTTACAAAAATTCTCTTGCTTCTACGGACGCGCCGATATTTATCCTCCGCTGGTTAACTCGAGAGCTTTGAGTTGCGTTCGCGGCAAAATGTTTGTATCGATCGCGAGAATACCTGAGCGATATTTTTTTTTTAATAAAGATCCTTTTGCTTTTACGTACGCATTGTTACTTGTACTTTGCTGGTTAGTTCAAGAGCTGCCGGTTGTTTTGGTAGGAAAATTTTTGTATAGATGTCAAAAACGAGAATATACGAGCGATATGCTTTGCAAAGGGTTCTCTTGCTTTTATACACGTGCCGCTTCTTTTATCCCTCTGATTAACCTGAGAGCTTCGAGTTTCGTTCGTAGGAGAATTTTCGTGTTAGCCATAAGAAGGAAAATGGGCAAGTGGTATTGTTTACAAAATTTGTCTTTCTCTTTAAACGAGCATGGACGTTTATATAATATAATTCTTTATTTGCAGACATATTTTCGCGTCGATCGTAACAACGAAAACGTTCCCTTCGCGTTCACCTCGCTTTTTTGCCAATGCACTTTTGTTCCTCCAAATCATTTGTTTTCCTCGTAAATTAATTATGCGCAGCTACGCTTTAATTTATATAACTGCGTGTGTTGACTGTATAAAAATAATTATCACAACGAAAACGGATATTCGGCCGGTTGATATGAAAGCTAGCGCGAGATTATGATTTATATCGCACAAATGCACGCTGTTGGTATACGCTTTGAATTCATACTACAAATCACTTTTATTTGAGCACAGGATTTCTTCGGCATGCTCGTGAAATAGCTGCCGTTCATTTTATACGCGAATACGAAATAAATTTAATACACGGCTGTTTCGGAAATGAAGGGTCGCAACGGTCGAGTAATAAGAGCGACCCATTTCGCAGATGCTCTAAATACCCGAGAGCGGAGGAAAACTCTGTTTCCCAAATTTATGGAATTTTAATGACTTTAGGGTATTTGCTTTGATATATATATATATATATATATATATATATATATATATATATATATTTATACACATATAAACAGGCGCAGGCCTTTCGAATCGTACGCACTTAATGGAAGTACTAAATGCGCATCTATTTACGTACACGCGTGTGAACAAAAAAAATATTATTACTCGTTTCAAGATAAATTCAGCATATATGTTCACATCGTTGATGACTAATTAATCGTCGATCAGTGCGTTATTGGCATGTACCACGAGAGCCGAAAAATATAGCGACATCGTTTTTCGTGTCCAAATCTCAACATATCTCGTATGCTGGAACAACAATTTCTTTTCCACGTTAACAATAGAGCTTCGCATGATAAGGGAGGAATAATGCTCCCTGTATCACTTAATGTCCACCGCAGCTTGTCGCGGTTACAAAGCGGTCAAACCTCCCGTCCGTGTTTTCTGT
>JBCFXI010001209.1:0-13758 GCA_038496175.1 Ampulex compressa
TATATATATATGTGTGTGTGTGTACGTGTTGTATATTTATATACATTTCATTATATGTACCTGTGATATCCACACAATGCAAGATCAGTGACATGGAAATTGTGCAATAGAAATTCTTTATCGTGCAGATGTGCCAATAAAAAGACTAATTTTTAGAACGTTGGTTTGTATATATATGTATATGTGCACTATGCATATGCATATGGATATATATATATATTTGTGTGTACGTGTTATATATTTATATACATTTCATTGTATGTACCTGTGATATCCACACAATGCAAGATCAGTGACATGGAAATTGTGCAATAGAAATTCTTTATCGTGCAGATGTGCCAATAAAAAGATTAATTTTTAGAACGTTGGTTTGTACAATATATATATGTATATGTGCACTATGCATATGCATGTGGATATACATATCTGTGTACGTGTTATATATTTATATACATTTCATTATATGTACCTGTAATATCCACACAATGCAAGATTAGTGACATGGAAATTGTGCAATAGAAATTCTTTGTTATGCAGAGGTGCCAATAAAAAGATTCATTTTTAGAACGTTGGTTTGTATATATATGTATATGTGCACTATGCATATGCATGTGGATATACATATACGTGTACGTGTTATATATTTATATACATTTCATTGTATGTACCTGTGATATCCACACAATGCAAGATCAGTGATATGGAAATTGTGCAATAGAAATTCTTTGTTATGCAGAGGTGCCAATAAAAAGATTCATTTTTAGAGCATTGCATCACATACTTACACGTACACTATGCATATGCATGTTCATGTACGTATACATATAGGTATACATACATATATATTTGATTGTATATACCTGTAATATCTACACAATGCAAGATTAGTGACATCGAAGGTGTGCAATAGAAATTCTTTATCATGCAGAGGTGCCAATAAAAAGATTCATTTTTAGTTTGAGTATGGCTTCGTATACGTATACGTACACTATTTAACACTACAAACACTCAATTTACCACGGAATTTAATACGATTTTAGAATTTAAATCGAACCTACGTCTTTAATAGAAAATGAAATATCAGTACATACATAATAATATATAAGACTTAATCAAATATTTTCCACGTCATCTTCCTTAATACCATTCAATTCACCGACTCAAACTCCACAATTTCCCCAATACTAATATCATTTCAATTCACAACTCGGCAATCATTCCATTACATAAACCACACATCCACATCCACAACAATCCCAATCCCACGCAAGTATATCAACATGCCCAATCAAAATTCTCTCTAAAACCAGATAGAGAATCGAAAGATTAATTTATACGAATAGCTCCTTCATTGTATCAAGAATCATATTCTTCAACACATCAAGAAGCCAAGCACCGATCAACGATCCACGCTACACCCTCCGCAATCCAAACTCCGCCAGCTGCGCCTTTGTAACTTCCCCAAAGACGTCCGCGTGATCGAAGAACAAAATCCAAACGACGCGATGTCGGCAAATAATAAGATAAGGCTATTTTCCGCGAGAGCTCGAAAACATTTCTGTTGGATCAACTGGCGGAGGATCGACTCCATCGATCTACGATCGTTGACCTTCCCACGCGCCACTCGCTCCGGCGATTTGAGGCGGGCCAATTGATGGAGGAGAAGAAAAGAAGACGTCCCCTCCGGAATAATGCGGATTTAATCGTCTCCCGATTTAACGGGCCTTTTGTCGAGGACTCGAGGCTAAATGGCGCGGTGTAACGATCGCAATTGTCAAAATAAAGGTAATGAGACGCTGGATTGGCTCCTCGTGACTTCATTTCGAATTACGACTTCTTCTTCCTTTTCTTGGCACTCTTTCAGGCTTCTCTGCGCTCGATGTTTGTTTCTTTTGCGGCTTGAATGTACTCTTTTCCTTTTGGAGGCAATTCGTTTTTGAGCGAATGGGGATTAATCCTTTGGTGTTGAGTGGATGTGGAATTGTATAAGGTCTGTTGATTGCGTTTTGGAAACGGAGCTTTGGTTGATTAGAGTTGAAGTTAAAATATCGTCGATTAAAGAGTGATGATAGAAATACAATGTTTTTGAGCGAATGGGGATTAATCGTTTGGTGTTGAGTGGATGTGGAATTATATGAGGTCTGTTGATTGGGTTTTGGAAACGGAGCTTTGGTTGATTAGAGTTGAAGTTAAAATATAGTCGATGAAAGAGTGATGATAGAAATACAGTGTTTTAAAGGCGATAGATAATATATTCATTTCTGTTACGTTTCGATGCTGATTTTGCGAATTCTTATTGGGAGCATGTTGAATGATTAATTACGATGCTCCAGAGGAATTAATTAACCGATTTAGAGCTATGGTGGGGTAGTGGATAGAGGCTTGAGTTTCCACGCGGGACCTGGGTTCGAATGCTGGCCATCGTCGATGAATTTTCCATGCGATATGTATACTGTAGCTCTGGTGGTACGGAGCCCGGCTTAAACAGTAGGTCGTAAGCCAAATAAGCTTTTAATTATCTGTGCTATAAATTAATTAAAGAAAGAAAGAAATACTTGTATACCATCACCTCTGGAGGATTTTCCATGTGAATTGAATTTAAAGAAAAACCGATTCTACACCTTAAATTGTTTATCCATACGAATTTTGTGCATGCATGTAAAAATATATGTTGCAACCGCAACAACTTGCAACTGCTCCTGCAAACATACCGTTGCAACTGCTGCAAGCATACAAATGCAATTTCTGCAAGCATAAAAATGCAAGTATTTCATACATTCTGTTGTAACTACCACAGTAGTTTCAAGCATACCATTGCAACTATCGACACTGTTTCGAGCATATCGTTTCAATCATCTCAACTCATTCAAACTTACAGTTGCACCATTAGAAGCATCACAAGCATACCGTTACACCTCCTCCAAGCATTCTGTTACAAATATCTCCTACATTCTGTTGTAACTACCGCAGTTGTTTCAAGAATACAATTGCAACTATCGACACTGTTTCGAGCATATCGTTTCAATTATCTCGACTCACTCAAGCATACAGTTGCACCTATTACAAGCATTACAAGCATACCATTACACCTCCTCCAAGCATTCTGTTACAAATATCTCATACATTCTGTTGTAACTACCGCAGTTGTTTCAAGAATACAATTGCAACTATCGACACTGTTTCGAGCATATCGTTTCAATTATCTCAACTCATTCAAGCATCACAAGCATACCGTTACACCTCCTCCAAGCATTCTGTTACAAATATCTCGTACATTCTGTTGTAACTACCACAGTTGTTTCAAGAATACAATTGCAACTATCGACGCTGTTTCGAGCATATCGTTTCAATTATCTCAACTCACTCAAGCATACAGTTGCACCATTAGAAGCATCACAAGCATACCGTTACACCTCCTCCAAGCACGCTGCTGTAAACATTTCACGCACACCCTCGCAAGCATACAGTTATCCAGAAAACCACGTAACCTCCCTCGCGCCGCGCAGCGCTCCCCTCGAAACGATTACGAGGAGGAACGATACAAAACGGCGTATCGCCAAGGATTACCGCCAGTGCCGCCGCGCCATTGGCCGAACGTAAAGTTAATTAAAGTAATCCGGGCTTAATCGGCGTCGGGCACTCATTATGTCCCTTTTATAAGTACTCGCGGCGGCGTGATTAAAATTTATGGGGGCCGCCAGCGCGCCATTTGCGGGGTTAACGAGCGCCGCGAAATACCGACGCTTCGCCCCTCGACCTTTTTCTTTCCTCGGCCCGACTGCTTCCCAAGGAATTGCAGCCCTGCGTCCCGTTTAACCGGTTAACCGCGTTAGGCGAGTATACGCAACGAACCAAAACATTGCCTCGTTCTGTTTAACGAGTACGCCTCGTCAAAGCGGGATTTTATTCCCCCGCGTTTGACGAGTATGCGGGTCGAACCGAAATATGGCCTCGTTGTGTTGGAGGGGTGTCCGTGTTGGATGAGAATTTGGTTTCGTTGGCTCCGATGGATGTGTGGGTTAAACCAAAATTTGGTTTGGGGGAGCTGGAGGAGTATATAAGTGGAACTACAATCTGGTTTTGTTGCGTTTGATGAGTATAAGAGTCGAACTAATGTTTGGTTTTGTTGTGTTGGAGGGGTGTCCCTGTTGGATGAGAATTTGGTTTCGTTGGCTCCGATGGATGTGTGGGTTAAACTAAAATTTGGTTTGGGGGAGCTTGAGGAGTATATAAGTGGAACCAAAATCTGGTTTTGTTGTATTTGATGAGTACAAGGATTGAACTAATATTTGATTTAATTTTTTTTTCAGGAGTATTCGTGTTGGATGAGAATTTGCTTTCGTTGGCTTTGATGGATGTGTGCATTAAACCAAAATTTGGTTTTGTGGAGCTTGAAGAGTATATGCGTGGAACCAAAATCTTTATTACGTTTGATGAGTACAAGGATTGAAATAAAATTCGGTTTAATTTTTCTTTGAAGAGTATCCGTGTTGGATGAGAATTTGGATTCCAACCAAAACTTCTAATTCAAGTAAGAAGTAATGAAAATCTACACTCCTCGGCTTTAAATCAACCGGATCAGTACGGTATGAAGATATCACGAAAAACCCATATCCTCCTTCCAGTCCCCGCAATTCTTTCTCGCGCCAACGTCATCCGTCTTTATCTCTTTCGATCCACCTCACGCACCTTCGTTACAACCGTTAATTCGTTTCCTTTTCGTGAGAGGATAACAATCCATTTTTGGCCAGGGTAAATAGCCGCAAGACGGGCGAAGAGGGTGAAAATCACCCTCCCTTCGCCTTTATTTATCCGTCCATCCATTTTTTCCCCCCTCTGTTAATTCGTTTCCTGGTAATACAGCCGTTTTTTCCCTCTTTTTTTTTTCCTAAGAGAGGCCAGATTTCCCGGACTTTTTCGTTGATTTATCTATTCGAGGAGAGATAATATCAGGGACGATAGGCAGCATATTGCGTTTGTTCTTTTTCTCCTTTTACTTAAGCACTGATTGCTAAGATAATTAAATTCCAATTCGTTTTTAATTTATTTAATAATGAATTCTGCCTCGCATGGAGAAAAATTAGTTTTTAGTGAATTTTTGAATTTGGTATACGAGTGACAATGGATATTTTAATGTGCTTAATAATCTTATGGCTTTTATTAGTTTGGTTTAATGCACGTTATATTTATTCCTTCAAATTGGTATACGAATAACAATGAATATTTTAATGTGCTTGATAATCTTCTGGTTTTTATTACTTTGGTTTAATGCACATTACAACGTACACAATAAAGCCCCATTTAACAACAATTCTGATCTCACAATAGACAAACAAGTAGCGCCTGCTGTGAATAAAGTCCATCGCCGAATTTGATCATAAAATCTAATTTAACATTCTCCATATCCCTTTGAATAATTTCATTCAATTCTCCATTTCATTCCACGCATATTTCCTCCTCTCCTATTTACAGTTTGGCCAGAATCTCGATCGAACAGCGGAGGAGCGTGTCGTAAATAAACTCGATGAGTATTAAATCGCCTCAATTACATTATCGTCGATCCAGCGCCGCCATCCGGCGGCCCTGTAACGAGCAGCACGCGTCGCATTATGCGGAATAAATCAGGGCCTATGCGGGATTTTCTAAGGCATTAATCTTTTATAACGCCTACCCTGAATCATCGTCCACGCTTACGATTCTTGGTTCCGTTTATATTGATTTTCCTCGTTTCTCAAGTCATACGCGCTTATGGGAACCATCGTAAGGCTGAGAGAGTTCGATATGAATTGTTAAGATATATTGGCTTGCAAGGCGATAACTGAAACGTCGCAGAATTATGAGATTTTGAGTTTATATATTTATTATAACATGTATGTATATACACATATTATAATAATACTGATATATAAATGATAATAGATAAATATATATATAAATAATTATATATTTATTATAAACTGTATATATACATATATTATAATAAATATATAAACTTAAAATGTCATAATTATAATATATATGAATTTCCTTCGAGTAAAGTCGGTGTTTCTTGTTAAGCAAACCTAGGCATGGCTAAAACACTGAGAGAAGATAAAAGTATGAATCCATAACAAAGTAGAAGTAACGAGATGAGAGAAACGAGTAAGTAAAATTCGAAGAAGACGATCCATTAATAATTTCTTCTTTCTAATCTACAATTAAATATGAAAACTACTTAATCGATATCGTATTTAATACAGAAGTTCTTCTAACTTTCTTCCACTGCTACGAAGAGCACAATTATAAAATAACACGCTGCTACGCAAGTGTCCTGGCGGTACAATTGCAAGTATCGATCCTCCAATGTTGTACAGAGTGCAAACTGTTAAACAATCAAATAAACCTGCTGGAATATACGCTCCTCTCGAGCGAGCGGCACACGCCAGAGGAGCTTGGTAAATTAAGATGCGAGCATTAGGAGCTGGAGATTAAGTATAATAGCTCGCGCGTAGCTGCAATTCCGGGAATTAATCAGCGCAAACATCGTTATTTTTTCCTGGCCAGACGCAACAGAGCCAGGTTGCGAGGATCGCATGCCAGTGCTGTACGTGTTGTTAACGACCCCGAGATCCAACCACCCCGATTGCGGGGTCGCTTTCGCCCTTTTGTTCCACGATTAAGGGCCGCTGCGAAAAGAAGGTTGTTGGATTTAACTGGAGGATTCGTTACTCCATCGAGGATCGACCTCTTATGCGACCGATCTCACTCATCCGACTAAGGAAAATTGTTAAATTTGACACTGGACGAGATAGGAAATGAAATAGGATTTATATTAATAGTTATTTTACGATATATATAACACTTATATTTAAGTATGCGATATTAATATATGTTAATTTTAAATGCAGGTTATTTGTATATATGTACGATTGTTTTATACATCGCAATCTTTGATGATAAATTTCTTGTTTCTACTATTGATATCGAAGTTGACAGAAAAATTATTGTATTTGACACTGGATGAGAGAGAAAATAAAATTCGATATATACTTGTACTTTAATATCCGATTGTAAAATATTTTAATATTAAATACAGTGTATTTCTTTATAAATATGATGAGTTTGTACATCGCATTCTTCGACTATAGACTTCTCGACGAATTTAACATTGAATTGGATGGAAAATCAAATTCCATGACTCACGTACCTCGTAGAAATTATACTGCAATATTTCAGTGAAGGATATTACATAAAATAATAAATCGAATGTTCCAATTACATACGCAATATTTCAAAACGTAAAACTAATTAATCGCAAAAAGCAGAGTAACCGAAATCCATAATAATCAACGTAATAAACAATTTCTTACTTTCACCATTATTCTAAAAATAAACATCGAATTAAATAAACCGTACTTGACTTTGACTTTGAATAAACGTAAGTAAAATTCCAGAGTTTCAGCTCATTCTTATAAACGTTTCGATCTGCTCATTTTTCGCGAGGAATATTCCACGAAATAACAAAGAGCGCTGCTCCGGTTGAGCAAGTACACGGAGAAATTTCTCTCGATCGATCGATCATCGTTCTTAGTCGAATACCGAGAGAAACTTCGAAACTTCTGGCAAATCGAAAGGTTCCGCTCCAATACAACGATCTCCCCGACAACCTTGTCTACGATCTTCAGAAGTGGACGCGACTCTTGCAGAATGTCAATCAAACCAGAAGATACAAACTCTCGGTTCGAGAAAGAAGTTTGAACCAGTACACAAGCCGGATTCATCGAGAGATACGCTCGACAGAGATCAAACAAGTTCTGCCCGCAGATTACGTTTGCCATTACTCGATCCTCAGGCGCGATTTTAATCGCGTCTTAATCGAGCCACGGATAATTACGTTCCGCCCTAATGAGCTCGTATCCTCGAAGAACTCGATTCGATACGGCGCTTCAAAATTTGACGTCTTTATCCGGACAAGCAGTCGATCTGGTTTCCTTATCTTTTTTAGAGATTGATATCAGCGCGCTTTACATTCGACTCTGATAGCGCTGTCTATCCATAATTTTCCACGCGACCCAAATAAGCGGCAGTGCTCTCGTGCGCGAGGTGCACGTTTCATAACCGTGGACAGTAGCCGCGTAATAAACGTGAGTTGCGCCTAGCATTCTTGAGAACTGAAGTTCCTTACATTCGGTGCACCTGGATTTTTACTTGGCGACTGTATAGACGTTTTATTTTACACGAATGTATTGGTTTTGCGCTTTTCTTTATTATCCCCATTTTTATCATTATCGTCATCGTTATTATTATTATTGTTTAAATTAATTTTATTCTCCTTTTCTATTTTTATCTTCATTCTTATACTTACTCCTGATTATTGTCCTTATTTTTGGCTATGATTTTTTATAACCGTGGACAGTAGCCGCGTAATAAACGTGAGTTGCGCCTAGCATTCTTGAGAACTGAAGTTCCTTACATTCGGTGCACCTGGATTTTTACTTGGCGACTGTATAGACGTTTTATTTTACACGAATGTATTGGTTTTGCGCTTTTCTTTATTATCCCCATTTTTATCATTATCGTCATCGTTATTATTATTATTATTATTTAAGTTAATTTTATTTTTCCTCTTTTACTTTGCTTTCTATTCTTATAAGTACTCCTGATTATTGCCCTTATTTTTGGCTATGATTTTTTATAACCGTGGACAGTAGCCGCGTAATAAACGTGAGTTGCGCCTAGCATTCTTGAGAACTGAAATTTCGTACATTCGGTGCACCTGGATTTTTACTTGGCGACTGTATAGACGTTTTATTTTATACAAATATATTGGTTTTGCGCTTTTTTTTATTATCCCCATTTTTATCATTATCATCCTCATCATCGTCGTTCTTCTTCTTATTATTATTTAAATTAATTTTATTCTCCTTTTCTATTTTAATATCTATTCCTATACTTACTCTTGATTATTGTCCTTATTTTTGGCTATGATTTTTTATAACCGTGGACAGTAGCCGCGTAATAAACGTGAGTTGCACCTAGCATTCTCGAGAACTGAAGTTCCGCACATTTGGCGCACCTGGATTTTTACTTGGCGACGCTCCGAACGTATTTTACACAGATATATTAGTTTTTCACTTTTTTAACATTATTATTTCCCTTTTATCATCATCACCCTCCTCATTATTATTATTATGTAATGTAATTTTGATCTCCTTTCTTATTTCGATTTCTATTCCTATACTTGCTCTTGATCATTACCCTTTTTACGCAAAATTAAATTGTTATCCAGTTTTACGCAGAGGAAAGTAGACCAGCATTTACGCCTAATAAATCGCATCGAGCCTCGACGATTTTGATAATTAATGGACAGCAGGCGTGTTTGTGTAGGTATTTCTATGTGTGACGTAACGAGCGTCTCTCGTGATCCCAGAATTTTCCCGCTTCGGTCGTTATCGGTACGCGATTATGCTTTTTTTCTTATTAATCCGAAATGATTTATAATCATTAATTTATAAGTAATAATGAAGCGATAAATAAATTAATAAATAGAAATTGGTCTATATTGAGTAATGACACGCCGATAAATAGATGAATAAATTAAAATTAATAAAGAAACAAATTACATTGGTAAATAATGTTAATGAAATTAATCGGTAATAATTTATTTGATATACAGTATATGGAAACTGTAGACGTAGGAATTTTGTACATTTTCATAGGATTTCTACGTTTGATAAAGGAAATTAAATCGCAGAAAGACACATATATTAGAGTGTTACTTGTGTGTGAGTATTTTTAATCGCACAATCGCCTATGCATAGTATAATTTTTGAATAACTTTGAAAGTGATATAAAAAACTGGAGGATTGTTAATACAATTTTGCAGTTTGAACGTGTAAATGTAAGGCAAAGGGAGATTTGCATTTTAACAGAAGTTTTACCGAGGAATTATTTATAAACTTATATATTAAGGAATTAGTATTAAGTGAGAATTGTAAATAGCTTTCGATCTTTAATATTAATGTGTAAAAATATGTATTATATTTCAATGTATATTAGATTCATCGCAAGTGTAAACGTAATACTTATGTATTTGTTATACATGTTTTTATATTTATATTTATGTAGTATTTATGATATTTTTTATACATTAAGGTAGGCTTATGGAATATTAAATGCAGTTAACTAATGAACTTGTATTCTTTATGTTTCCAGGATCCAGAGGATCAACAAGGATCTATCGATCGACGTGCTCTATCGATCCTGCTACAGAATACAGTGTATTAGAATATTGAATACAACATATATATGTAATAAATAATTAGAATAATGTTATTAAATATATTTAAGCATTTATGTACAATTAGATGTATAATTGATTAAAAGAATAAAGAGCAGATAATTGAATGAATAAGACCGCCTATTTATTTACAATACCTTATAATAATACCACCTCCTGTATCATTATATTTTCCTATTACAAATTCTCTAATTTGTCCAGAAATTTTTGAAAATTATCCGTAAATTTCAAATCGTTAAAATTCTTGGAAATGACGTCAAATTCTTGGAATTCCAGAAATCGTGCCACCTCCTATGCTATTATATTTTCCTATTATGAATTCTCTAAATTGTCCAGAAATTTTCGAAAATTATCCGTTAATTTTAAATCGTTAAAATTCTTGGAAATGACGTCAAATTCTTGGAATTCCCGAAATCGTGCCACCTCCTATGCTATTATATTTTCCTATTACGAATTCTCTAAATTGTCCAGAAATTTTCTAAAACTACCCGTTAATTTTAAATCGTTAAAATTCTTGGAAATGACGTCAAATTCTTGGAATTCCTGGTGGAAATCGTGCTACCTCTTATGCTATTATATTTTCCTATTCGGAATTCTCTAAATTGTCCAGAAATTTTCGACAATTTTGAAGTTTCGTAACAGGAGAATATAATGAAACTAGAGGTGGCACGATTTTTCGCGTTCTCGGAATTTGACGTCAAATTCCAGGAATTTCAGAAATCGATTTTACAAATTTTATTAATATAATTCCTGATCTTGCGGTAACAATTTTACATTATTTAATCGGGAGAATATAGTATCATAGGAAGTAAAGGGACGAGGGTTTATATTTATAAATAAATAAACTGTTTGAATATGTTTTTAAATCTATTTATTTATTCATTAATAAAATACATAACACAGTGTCTTTGTTACAAATCTTATACGTGTATTTACAATCTTTCTTAGTTCTTAACTTACTTATAAAGCAGCTTATACTATTATAAATCTTATAACTATAATTACTAAAATACTAATAAACTTATGGTACAAATAATTCCACTATAATATACTTATAATTAAATTATACTAATTATAATTAATTTCTGTACCGCGTAACTGTACTTTAAGGAAAAAAAAAAGCTGCCAAAAATTCCTGCTCTTTATTTTAAAGCTATTCCCTGTAAAAGAAAAACACTTGTTTAAAATCTAAACTTATGTGGTATGCAAGGTTTTTAACCCGTGGCGTTTAACCGAGGTAGAAATAACCCATTCACCGCGTTTATATAATTTATATAATATATTCAGACATTCAGTATGCATATGTGCGCGCTCACGTTTGGTAAACGCGTGCATGTGAGTGCGCACGTTTCTATGAGCGCGCGTATTTGTGTATTGCACATATATGCGCGCGCATGTGTGTGTGTGTGCGCATCTGTGTGTGCGCATGTATGTGTGCGCATATATGTGTGCGCATATACGTGTGCGCATGTATGTGTGCGCATATATGTGTGCGCATATATGTGTGCGCATATATGTGTGCGCATATGTGTGCGCGCGTGTACGTGCGCGCGCACGTTTACAAGTGTCCATGAATACACGCATGCTCGTGCAAACATAAGATTCACTCCTGCAAAATTAATATTCACTGCATACGCATTGTGTATTCACTTATTACATCTGGATAAAATACGCGATAATGCGAATAATAATTTCACACGAATGAATCTTGCCTGGCAAATTGCAAGCACAGAAGACATAGATGAAAATATAAGAAAAAAGTATAACGATTAAAAACGCGTCGAGAAAATCGCGGGGCGTCTTGCAGACTCCAAACGTTCGTAAATCGTATGCTCTCGCTTTAAATGCCTACGGTGAAGACACTGTTAAAAAAGGCGCCACACCTTCCGCAAGCACTCGACAGGGTGGCGAGGACGGATCTAGGCTGCGCTCGTGAAAATGGCGAGGGAAAGCTTCGGGGGACGTTTGGCGAAATTTGTTGAACGCAGAAAGGAGATCTGTTGCACGAAAGCCGCGCGCTTTTAGGACCAGAAGAAAGGCAGGCTGGCGCTCTTCGATGCGAAAGCAAGGTGCTAAATCGTGACACGACGTTTCTGAAGCGCACACGCCATCTGAAAACAATGCAAAAACCAACGTTTAAAACTTCTCGTTTACCTTTTTGTTACTATTTGACTGGAGGCACAGATTTTTGCTACTATCCTCTTACCACTATTCGCTCTCTTATAACTCAATTAATACGCTAGTCGATATACGAAATCGTGTTATAAAAGAAAAAAAAATGTACAAGCTCGTTAGTTTCTGTCATAAATGTACAACCAAGTTTTTACGCTAAAGCCTCGAATTTCCGAATAAAAAACCAATGAAAGCAAAATTGTACACCTAATAAATATACACTTCTTTCATTTAATTCATTTTTTCCACGCCTTTTATCAGGATATGGATTAATGCACCGACTTCATTTCATATTCTCCTAATTTTCATTTATCCTAAATTTTAACAAACTTCGATTATCGAGCCACGCAACAAGTGGCCAAAGATCATAGCCTTTCTCACGCGCATCGTCGTTCCGACGATTGGAAATGTACTCTATTAAAACCAGCTGGAGAAACTCTTAAGCGTGTGCAAAGTGATCGTCCGCTAAGACCACAGTTGTCTTAATACAAATCACGAGCAAGGAGGATAAGAGTGCCTAATCTATACGCCACAAATACACAATTCTCTTGTTCACTTTCGTAGAGAAAAAAAAAGAAACTCGAACTTCCACCGGAGTAGAATAATCCATCGTCCTTCCTTTCGAGCATCGGGTCATAAATCGCTTATCGTAACCTCCAAAGCTTCCGCGCATTAAACGGCGATATCGCGGGGCCGCGTAAAAGCGCGATTAAAGTTGCACGATACTCAGTAGCCAGTAACGACGGGAGGAACGTTCGTTTCGCCATGAAAAGGAAGGAGCGCTCGCCGTACGGGCGGGGACTCGAGACAACTTTGTTTCCAGGAGTGTTTGATTCGAAGACGGAATACACGAGGCCCTGGCCAGCTGCGAATTTCGCTCAGGTTCGTGACACCTTCGATCTCTTTCCTCGATTCTGCTTCTCCTCCATCAAAATCGGGGACTAGCTCAGGCGTTGTTGTCGTCGTCGTCGTTGTTGTTGTTGATCTAGTTGTGGTTGTAGTTGTGGCTGTGGTTGTTGTTCTTGTTCTCGTTCTTGTTGTGGCTGTGGCTGTGGTGGTTGTTCTTGTTCTTGTTCTTGTTGTGGCTGTGGCTGTGGCTGTGGCTGTGGCTGTGGCTGTGGCTGTGGCTGTGGCTGTGGCTGTAGCTGTGGCTGTGGCTGTGGTTGTTGTTCTTGTTCTTGTTCTTGTTGTGGCTGTGGCTGTGGCTGTGGCTGTGGCTGTGGCTGTGGCTGTGGCTGTGGCTGTGGCTGTGGCTGTGGCTGTGGCTGTGGCTGTGGCTGTGGCTGTGGCTGTGGCTGTGGCTGTAG
>JBCFXI010001209.1:13853-67556 GCA_038496175.1 Ampulex compressa
TGTTGTGGCTGTGGCTGTGGCTGTGGCTGTGGCTGTGGCTGTGGCTGTGGCTGTGGCTGTGGCTGTGGCTGTGGCTGTGGCTGTGGCTGTGGCTGTGGCTGTGGCTGTGGCTGTGGCTGTAGCTGTGGCTGTGACTGTGGCTGTGGCTGTGGCTGTGACTGTGGCTGTGGCTGTGGCTGTGGCTTTGGCTGTGGCTGTGGCTGTGGCTGTGGCTGTGGCTGTGGCTGTGGCTGTAGCTGTGGCTGTGATTGCTGTTGCTGCTGTTGTTGCTGCGATTATTGTTTCTGCTGCCGCTGTTGCTGTTTCTGATGCCACAGTTGTGCTGTGCTATTATTGCTGCTGTTCTTGTTCTTGTGTAAGTTGAATGTAGTGGGTAGTACTCGAATGATAACGTGCGTGTACTATAAAGATATACAAAAAATGAAGACAAATTCCAGCTACATCCATGAGATACAGGCTTGTGTGTCAAAAATGGATTAATCGATTAATATTTAAGGAATATCACAAGAGAGTCTGTAGTCTTGAGTCGTGCAAGCAACAATCCCTTAAATGAGAAACCTCCTCTGCTACTCCTCTAAGAAGTCCTTGCTTGCACGATCCAAGACTGTAAATCTTATGATAATAAAGAATCCTCGAGCATATCTCATTATTATCATTATTCAAAGAATTTAATTAATGACTAATCAAAGTTATAAATAAACCTTTTAAATTAATTAAGTGAAACGAAATTATGATACGAAGAAAATAATATTAACGTGGTGTGAATGCAATGTACTGCGAGCAGTGCGTGCGTAGTGTAAAGATATATGAGAGATGAGGCGAGTCAGAGATGAGATATAATCTTGCCAGAGAAACAGGATTGTGCGACAAAGAGCGGAGAGAGAGATTGTTCAGCGGCTGCAGAGTTACGAAGCGAAAAGGCGAGATTAGCGATTTGCGTTTTCCACGTTAAGAAATTAATATATTATTCAGACTCCTCGTCCATCATTTACCGCCTTGCTCGTGTTTCTAAACCCACAAACTTACGTATTTACTTCACTAATTTATTAACAGGACACTTGCGTATGCAGTACGCGCAGAGATTTAAACCAGTAGAATTTTTACACAACAAGAGTTCTTCGTAAATTACTGGCAAAGCAAAAATTACGAATTGATACATCGAGCTTCGCCTTTTAGAAATTTCCTTAATTTCTACGGGACCTTATTGATATAACGATTATTAATATAGATTATAAACGTTATTAATCAATTTATAGGTAAATTAATATAGGTTTATAAACGTTATTAATGAATTTATAACGACTGTCGAAGCTGCGCATAAGTCCGGAAAAATCTGGGCTCTCTTACGTATTACGTAGGCAATGCAGCTGTGCATAATCAAATGTACGTAAAGGGATGCTCTAAAGAAAAGGAATCTTCTTATTGGAAGGACCTTAATGCGCTTTTCATACCAAAGGATGCATCCGTTCTTTGCAAACTCGCGCGGCCGAGGAAAATATTGGAACGCTACCTTGAATGTCGAACCGCAGAGTCGTTGCAACACAGTGCAGACTCTGGATTAAATTACATCGATGCGGAAGGTTGAAATTATGTAATCGTGCAATAACGATTACATAAAATGCGCAAGATGTAACAAATGGGGCGAATAAGCTGGTTTAAAGAAATAACTGGATCAAGATTGAGTTTTTTTTTCTTAACAAAAGCCCTTGTTCATTTTACCATTGAACATTTATTTCACCAATGGTTGAAATTAGAATCACGTTGGCTATTTTTATATTATATTTATATTTTCGTATTATTTTATTTATCTAGATTCAACATTGAGTCGATAATAAAGCGTGCTTTAAACGTGCATACTTTTCCACGTTACAAAAATACAGTGTAAATGATGCAATAGTGCTGGAATAATATAATACGCTTATAATATAAAAGATAAAAGACTTTGTTAAACGACGAGGTTTCGAATACTGCGCGTGTTTCTTTCTAAGCTGCAACAACACATTCCGTTTGAACGTGGATTACAGGCGCTACTGTACCCGAATTTCTTATTTTAACATAACGTACCTTAAATCATACGAGAGCCAACGCAAGGGAACCAAAAAAATCCCAAAAATCGTAGCAGTGACACGAATAAATTATTCTGTATTTAAATAACGGTCTTTCAAACTTTGAAAGCTATGTGTGTGTCCATATTTTCTTTAGTCTATATTTATTTAAATATTGTTTCAAACACCTAACCTCTTACTCAGAAAACGTCCAAGGCATTACTATTTTTAAGATAATCATTATTATCTTAGACATTTTCTGAGTTTCTACAATTTCTGCGATTTTTTTGCTTCCCTTGAGTTGGTTTACACACACACACATTACATATACATAATCATTTAAATATCCCTGGTGCTTCTACTTTCACATCCAATGACATAATAACAACCACTGACGCGATACCAAATTTGAGCAAAAAATAGCCATTCACCCGTCAACCGCCATAAACAAATTGCCATACACACGTAAACGAGCAAGAGGAATATTTTGCATTAGCAAAATCTCCCTTTGGCAAAGAAAATACATTAAGAACGCCAGCCAGAGAAAATCCAGCCTCCCCAGACATTCGTAAGGGCTAATCGAGATCCTCGTCCGACAAGGTCGGCACTTACGTGCCAGCAATGGCGACCCTTCGGCTTATTTCCAAATCGCGGACGCTCGTGTCGGCCGATAACAGGGGCTCGTGCCCGTTTTACACGGCCCAGAAATTCGCGCCGCGCCGATAAGGTCGAAGGGCGATAAAGTGTGCTCCCCGTGTGGCAAATCGAAGGCCTCCTCGAGGAAGCCCATCCGATCTCGTCGAGCTTCGAGGCGGCAAAGTCGCCTTTAAGAATCCGAAAATGTGGATACACGGGGAATCGATTATTCGTTCCTGGGCCCCTGAAGGGGAGGAGGGAGAAGAGCTGGGACGCGAGCGTGGCTCTGTCAGGCAGCGGGAAGCAATTGGTCCAGATTTATGGACTCTGCTCTATTTATAAACTAGGCAGAAATGTGCGATTATGGTTGTTACGACAGGCGTTAAGGTATTTAATTGTGTTGTTCATAGAAACGTGGGAGCAGAGGGTTAGAGGGTAATTTATTGGTGGTGTAAGAAAGTGGGAAAAATTAATTGTATTGTGCATAGAAATGTGGGAGCACAGGGTTGGGAATTTGATGTAATTTATTGGTGGTGTAAGAAAGTGGGAAAAGTTGTATTTAATTGTATTGTGCATAGAAATGTGGGGGCACAGGGTTGGGAATTTGATGTAATTTATTGGTGGTGTAAGAAAGTGGGAAAAATTAATTGTATTGTACATAGAAATGTGGGAGCACAGGGTTGGGAATTTGATGTAATTTATTGGTGGTGTAAGAAAGTGGATAAAGTTAAATAAGGGTTGTAATAAGTTAAGGTTGTGTAAAGAGGGAAGTTATTAATATATCTTAATTAATTGTTAATATAAAAAGGGAAGATATAATAATATATCAAAGTTAAGGGTTATCTTTGAAAATTGAAGAAATGTTTGAAAAGTATTTTTGCTTTTTAAGGTGGCTTTCGATCATTGGTTTCGCAATTAAACCTGTTTTCTCGTTTGCTATTTAATAGAAAATTATATGCAAAACGATGCTGTGCGATCTCTAAAATTCATTCGAAGAGTCCCTTGTTCTTCTCTCTCTCGTTACTCGATATTAATTAAATATATATTGAACCCTAAACTTCATACGAAAAGACACTGTGCAGCTTCTAAAAGCGGCTTGCAATCGTTCCTACAGCAATTCGACAAGCTACTTATTTTCTTCTTAATATTTAATATTAATAAACATGCTACACTACACTATACTACACTATACACTACCTAATATTAATAAAATACATATTCAACTCCAAACTCCGCACCAAAAGACACTCGGCAGCGTCTAAAAGTCACTCACAATCGTTCCAAGAGCGTCTCGAGGAGCTCCTTATTTTTCTCTTACTATTTAATATTAACAAACATACTATACTATACTACACACTACCTAATATTAACAAAATACATATTCAATTCCAAACTCCGCACCAAAAGACACTCGGCAGCGTCTAAAAGTCACTCACAATCGATCCTACAACAGTTCAACGAGTTCCTTATTTTTCTCTTACTATTTAAAATTAACAAACATACTATACTACACTATATACTACCTAACTAACATTAATATACACTAAGTAACCAATATTAATAAAATACATATTCAACTCCGAACTCCGCACCAAAAGACACTCGGCAGCGTCTAAAAGTCACTCACAATCGTTCCAAGAGCGTCTCGAGGAGCTCCTTATTTTTCTCTTACTATTTAATATTAACAAACATACTATACTATACTACACGCTACCTAATATTAACAAAATACATATTCAATTCCAAACTCCGCACCAAAAGACACTCGGCAGCGTCTAAAAGTCACTCACAATCGTTCCAAGAGCGTCTCGAGGAGCTCCTTATTTTTTCCCTCGCAGCTCGTGGACGCACGTGCTGCGATAACGGTGCGTGTAAACGCGATAAGGGAATAAAAGGAATCTCCGAGATGCGGCCCGTTCTGCCGAGAGAGTCGCCTTCCGCCTTCGGCAGCCGCTGCCTGCTCATCTCCCGACCTCGCCGACCATAATGTGTACCGGCTTGCAATTAGCCGTAATCCGATTAAGGCCAATTGGGCACGAGCCCGGCAATCGTGCCGGAATAAAGCCGATTACCAAGTAAAGGATAAATAGGCACGGCCGCGCTCACTGGCCGAGACGAATCGCGGCCTTCCGACGATAAGGATTCGCTTCTTCTTTTTCCGTGGCTCGCGAGCCTGAGGGAGGCGGATGTTGTGCGCGGATAGCCCTGCCTGTGGGGATCGAGGAAGCTGTGGGACCTGGGATTTGTGAGAAGTAAGGGTATTCTTTTATATTTTCTGATTTCACTGTTGTGACCTCGTGAAGTTTAGATAGGAGGGTATTGTATAAGGGAGTTCGTGAAAGTGAGGATATTCTTTTATATTTTCTGATTTTACTGTTGTGACCTCGTGAAGTTCAGATAGGAGGGTATTGTACAAGGGAGTTCGTGAAAGTGAGGATATTCTTGGATATTTTCTGATTTTACTTTTGTGACCTCGTGAAGTTCAGATAGGAGGGTATTGTATAAGGGAGTTCGTGAAAGTGAGGATATTCTTTTATATTTTCTGATTTTACTGTTGTGACCTCGTGAAGTTCAGATAGGAGGGTATTGTACAAGGGAGTTCGTGAAAGTGAGGATATTCTTGGATATTTTCTGATTTTGCTTTTGTGACCTCGTGAAGTTCAGATAGGAGGGTATTGTATAAGGGAGTTTGTGAAAGTGAGAATATGCTTGGATATTTTCTGATTTACTTTGGAGAATTTGTGAAGTTCAGATAGGAGGGTGTTGTATAAGGGAGTTCGTGAAAGTGAGGATATTCCTGGATATTTTCTGATTTACTTTGGAGAACTCGTGAAGTTGAGATAAGTCGATGTTGTAGATGGGAGTTCGCGAATGTGAGGATACTCTTGGATATTTTCTGATTTACTTTGGAGAATTCGTGAAGTTGGGATAGGTGGGTGTTGTGGATGGGAGTTCGTGAAAGTGAGGATATTCTTGGGTACTTTCTGATTTTACTTTTACGAACTCGTCAAGCTCTGAGATACGTCGATGTTGTAGATGGGAATTTGTGTTTGTGGCTTGGGAATTTGAGAAAGTAAGGGTATCTTTCTTTTTTATTGTTTAATTTCACGAATTCGCGAAACTGAAGAGCGTGGATGATGTGTACGGGAATTTGTGAAAGTGAGGATACTCTTGGATATTATCTACTTTACTTTTGTGAATTTACATATGGGAATTTGTGACAAAGAAGACATTGTCATCTTTTTCTTCTTCATATTTATAAATTTATAAAACTAAAAACCGTGTTCGTGAGAATCAAAGAAAATACAATCGCTTGAATATCCGAGAAAATACGAAGTATCCTCTAACTATCATATATTTCCGCACAAATTTCTATTTTTCCAAGTCGAGAAACAAAGCAAAGAACCTTAACACCAACTCAAAAAACCCCGTAACCTTCGATTCTCACGTTAAACGAGAAAAGAAGAAATCATCAAGCACCGTAAACTCCTTATCTATCAAAGCCTCCGTCAAAATCCCTGTTTGTCGCTCGCGACGCAGCTGCAGCTGAAAGAACCGCGAATCCTTAGTTTGCGGAGGATTGAACGAGCAGTATTGACTTTGAACGCACGATTGCTCGCTGAAATTATCAAGGCACTCGTACACTCGATTTCCTTCCAACGCCAATTACAATACATCGATAACTCGACTCTTTCCCCAAAAACGCAGCCAAGATCTCTTCGCAATATGGCGATCCTCTTGAAAACCGTGGCTCGATCTCCTTGCCTCGCAAAATCGCCAAATCCTCGCGGAGGTGGAACTTTAATTATCGCCGTGGAAAAATCCAGAAACGAGCGTGCCGCTCTTAACGACTCGATAAACCAGCTGCAATAATTCTGGCGCTTGGTTTACTTCGCTTCGAAGACGAAACGCGCGCTGCAAAGGCATCCGGATGGCGACTCGGTTATTTAGCCGCTGTAGAGATTTCGTTTCTCGCTTGGGATGCCTGCGGAGCTCGAGAAGCCGGGGTTTTGATGATCGAGGATCGAGAGCTGTTCATCTCAACACTGAAACTAGCAAACCAGTCAAAAAGACTGGTCAGTCGTTTCTTTATAAAATCGTGCTGCTTTATAACGATGTATCTTTTGAGATCTTCCTAGATTTTCTTTGCAGTATTTTTTTTAAAGATAGATACACGTGGTGCTCTAAATATATCGAGAAAGTGGCTGGTAGTTTTAGTGTTAACACTCTATGGGCCCGTGCAACTTTCAAGGCGCGTGCTAATACAGCCAATTCTGTTTTTACACGAATTTCCTTTACACGAATTGGGGAAAAGATTTAATTAAAGTTTTAAACGGTTCATCTTGATTTAATACGGTCGATCCAAATTCTAAGAAGAAAATTATTGCTTTACTTTTATTTTTATAACTGCGACATTGGAGATATTTCTTTACACGAATTTTTTTTACGCGTGTTCCTCGGGAAGTGGTCGAAGTTTTGATATTTTAAGATCGAGAGCAATTGGTGCTTATTTTAAAGGAACACTTGCTTGAGGACACGGGGTGTTATGTACTTGTTTTTCGAAGAGCAAGGAAAACTGATATTGCGGTCTATAAGTAAGCACGTAACTAAAGATCGAATTTCGAATATTAAAAAGACCTCGAGATCTATTTTCAATGAAGATCTTTATTACGCGAGAGACGAATAAACGAATGAAATAACACTCTTTCCTTAGCAACCCACAAGATTTTTATTTATACACCAACGAACTTAATCGATAATCGTACTGAAAAATTTGTAGAACAACCTTTAATACGAAGCAAAACAAAAATATGATAAACAATCAAGTAAACTAAAGTTCTTTCCTCAGCAAAGCACAAGATTTTTATTTAAACACCAACCAACTTAATCGATAATCGTATTGAAAAATTTCGAGGACAACCTTTAATACGAAGCAGAACAAAAATATGATAAACAATCAAGTAAACTAAAGTTCTTTCCTTAGCAACCCACAAGATTTTTATTTAAACACCAACGAAGTTACTCGATAATCGTATTGAAAAATTTGGAGAACAACCTTTAATACGAAGCAGGAGGAGAACAAAGACCAACCGCTCGTGAGATCTAAGATTATCCGGGAATGAAATTGCGAAACGCAGAGGAGCAGAAAGGGGGAATGGTCGAGAGCACTGAAATATCGAGGATATTGGATCCGAGATATCAGGAGCAGAAACACTCTAACCGTCGACCTAACGATGTAACCATCCAGTTTGAGCGATCAAATTTTGAGACTGGAAATAACGAGTGATCCGAGGCACCAGGAATAACCTCGTATGTATCGTTAAACTCCGTGGAACGATCGCATCTCGGTGATAAAGGGACGCAAAACGAGGCGCGGGAACAGAGCGGAGCGATCGATTCGCATCGAAAGCAAAGTCCAGGTTTGCTTCGAGGGAATAGGCTTCTTCCTAAACTCATCGACCTTCTCGACAGGATTTAGATGCCGATTTGAAGTTCATCGGTTCGGTTGTAGGATGAATATGAAAGTCCACGAGAGTTGGAAATGATTTAACATTAGACCTACGAGCCTCTTTCTGGGTATATTTAGAAGACCACGTACATTTAAAAAAATAAAAAGGGGAGAGTAAAGGGAAATTTGAGTAAATCAAAATGATGATCTAAATACTGCATGAGAATCATGGAAAATCTCAAAAGATACATCGTTATAAAGTACTACGATTTTTTAAAGAAACGACTGACCAGTCATTTCGACTGGTTTGGTAGTTCTAGTGTTAATCCGCTTTTATATATGTTAAAATAGTCCTGATGGAGTTTGATGCTCGATATTTTAATTATGATACGCTCAACATTATAAATATTCCAAGAAACTCGAATACCACTATGTATACCACTCGAATACCACTAGACAGCATGGCGTGCTATTAGCAAAAATCCCTTAAATTCAGCAGTCGTTGCTTACACTAAAACTAAGATCCATCGTTAATTATAATAAAGCGATTAATCCTTCAAAATTCCCTCGATCTGGTGTCCACTATTCCTACCACGATCAATCAAATGACTGGTCATGGATTTGTTTAAAAAATTCTAGAACTTCTGAGATTTTTCACGATTCCCTCGCAGCAGATCAATAAATTAATCTATCGATACTTTTCCTTCGTCCTCTTTTTCTTTAGGGATATATTTAGTACACTAAAATCTGTATAGAAAATGGCTGGTAGGAATAGCATTAATCCTTGAAAATTCCCTCGATATACTGTCCACTGTTCCAGAAATACACGCTCCTTGCTTAAGGGTCGACACAACACGATCGTCAGAGTATCGAAAGTAACCTGGCGAAAATTTGTTCCCGACAGCGTGGAGGGAGGGTCGCGCCTGGAGCAAAAGAAGCGTCGTCCTGGCGTAAAACAAGAGGAGGCTCTGAGGGGGTGCTTTGGAAAAAAGGAGGCCGTGGAGAAGCGCAAACTGCCGGCTGTAATCCGCGATACAGTTGCATTACCCACGGACGATTACGCCTCAGGAATATCGAGGATCGTTTGGCTAAAGCGAGGGTGATTTCTTGCCAAGGAAAAGGAACTAAAAAGCGCGCCATCGTCCTGAGAGCATCGAGAAGAATCCTGCCCGCGAATTGCAAGGATTTCCTTCCGAATGAATCGAACGCACTTGGAAAACTACGAGCCATCCAGAGTTCGTATTATTCGAGACACTCGTTGTCTAAGAATCTAGATCTCGATCTGAAGATCGAAGTTGCGATCCAAGATGTTGAAGCGCTTATCAGTGATGGAATATAATTCGCGCACGCCGTCCAAGATGTTGATTTTGGATATTAAATGTGGGTTGTAAAGGTGTATCGCGGGTCAATGGATTTGGAGGAGGTTCTCCGTGGTTTTTACGATAATCATTGATGTTTCGAAAGTCCAGAGTTCGCTAATGATCGTGGAAAGGGGAATGATCTCGTTTTCCCTTGGATTCGAAAGGTTCGTGTTCGATTAATTGGAAATTGCTGAGCTAATCCGAGGCATTGTTACGTATTTCGTTGATTATAAGCCAGGAATATTGTGGATCGAATAACGCAGTGGAGTTTTATTTTTACGGATATTACGTATAAAAAAAAAACACTGTGCAATTAAAAGGTGCTGCTGTCTTCGAGAGCAAGAAAGTGTCTTTTTCATTGCATCCAAAGGGATCGTGTATGCAAAGTTTATTGATCAACGGTTCTCTTCGCGACGTACTTACGTTATTATCGAGGAAACTTGAGTTATCTTCGAACGCTTGCGCGCCAGGAACATTGGATGCCATTGGAAACACCGAGGATCGAAAAATAAAGGCGAGGACTCTCGAGGAATAGCGAGTGTTACGAAGATTTGCCTGGAAATCGAAAGAAGTACGTGGATTCCAGCATCGGCTCAGTCATGAACGTAAGTGCATTTATAAACATAATATAACATAGTGCATAATAAACATAATAGCCTCCAACTTTAGTCTTGAATTTTAAATGCTACGATGACGTGTAAATAATAATATTAAAGTCATACATTAGAAAAGAGGTATTAACCCTTAACCCTCCGACTTTTAGTCCTGAATATTTAAATCCTACAACGACGTGTAAATAATAATATCAAAGTCATTCAAAACGATCCTTATTCGTCTCAGGAGTGATCAAATTTTTCGTGTAATCTCAGGAGTAACATAATTGAAGTTTGAGAGGCACACTCGAAGGGTTAAGGGTTAACATCATAATCGAGAGGATATAACGCGAGGAGTGCAGAGCTCAAGGAGGATCGAGGGGAGTCCTGCGATTGCATTATCGTCCAGTCGTGAAATTAATCGAGCAACGCGAATCGCGATAAGCCGCAAGAAAGTCTGAACGTTCCGCGACGTGACTCGATAAACGTCGATTCTGTTGCTCTTATCGCGAGTACAAAAGGACGTAAATTCGCGTGCGAGCGCTCTTGTGTGTGTGTGTGCGTGTTTTTTTTTCCCCCTCGGAGGAGAACGAGCGCACAATTGAATCGTTTGATGGCTAACGAGGTCTGGTGTCACGGCCAGAATGATGTTAACAATTTCGCGTCGGAGTAGGACGTCATTTTAAAATTGGCGCCACTATTAGCTATGATATATTTCGAGTTATTAACACTAGAACTGCCAGCCACTTTCCGGGCGTATTTAGAACGCCACATTCGTCTTTACAAATAAAAATGTTAATATGTAAAAATGCCACTGCGAATGAAGGCCTATTTTATGCGCCTGAGAATTTGCGATAATCATTTTCTAAGATTGTTTCTTTTTTTTATGATGTCTGATCTTTGAGAAGTTTGAACGAGTCACTATAAGTCGAGACAATGACTCACGAGCGAGAAACTCTTGATGATATAAATGATTATAAACTGTACGATTATAAAAGAAATAAGATTATACAAATAATTATAAGCAAAATTAATACGAATCAATAATAAGTAATACTTCGTATATTCACATGTATTAAAATACCAGTACCCTTCTGCACACAGTTACAGAACTTTCGAAATTATCCGCGATATTCGGATGAATATTTCCCCAGGTTATCACAAGTGTTAATATCTCGAATTGGCCATTGTAAAACTCTTTCGTCGATCAAGCCTCGCCTTCGAACAAAAGTTTATTTCTGCGGAGATCTCTCTTCCTCCAGATTAGAACCAGATACCGTGGATGGTTCCGTGGAATTTGCCCCGCTATAAAGCAGACATTGTTTGTAATTCGATACAATTCCAAGGCGCGGACACACGCCGCTTTTTAAAACAAACTCGAAGGCAGTTGAGCAGTCGATAATTTTTCCTAACCGATGAGCATTATCTCGACATGCGCGGCCTGTTAAACAATATTTCGTCGATGGGACAGACTTTCACTTTGCTGTTTAACTTAAATTCTCCCGGTTGCTCACTTTTTACCAGGTTGGTTGTTGCTGATTTAAGACTCGTTCCTTTAGATTCGAGATTCTTACAGGTCATTTATGCGGTGCAAGTGTATTATTCTGTATTCTTGTCTACAGAGTCGCTGGAAAAATACATTTGGAAAAGGGCGATTCACTCGATCTCACAATTTGTTGTCCTAATTTATGAATACTCTGCAGAGGATTAAAAAATACGTGGTTTAATGGAGTAACAAGAAACCACCCCCGTTATGTATTCATAAGCCTATGTAACTTCCAAGTGACATCTTGTTTCTCCAATCAGTACTAACATATCGATATCTTCCTGGCCAATTCAATGTTATCTGCAAAGTGGCGTATACATTCTGTCGCGCAGCGTCTCCTGGGCAACCAACAACATTCTCAGTCACGATCATTAACTCTGATCGAAGGCATTGAAAGAAACCCAAGCAGCCTACGAACAAAAGCCAGTCGAATCTCCAAAAAGTTCTAGTCTACAAGTTTTTCACATTAAGTTCATTCTTTTACAAATGGACTTCACCCTTCTGTAAGACACAATCATTCGTTTGCGAATGGAATTTAACTTTTTACGAAACAAGCTCAGCCGCAAATAGAATTCCATTGGCAAAAGGGTGATTTTATTTGACAAAAGCTCGAATTCCATTTACAAACCGCTGCTTGTATCCTGCGAAAGGGCGATCGTGCTTTCCAAAGCACCGAATTCCACTCCCAGCACGAACAATTAAATCCGCCAAAGCCGCGTGTAAAAATCAATTGCGATCGCTCGTGAATCGCACTGGCGGGCATAACCAAAAGTAATTCCTCGCGGCGTTAACGAACATCCGGCGCTGGCGCGGCGTCGCGACGATCTTCCTCCGATAGGAACGATTATAAATATCCCCGTGGGAGTGGGAGAGCGCGAAACACGGGCCACAACACGCTGTGAAGTCGAAAAGGGGGAAAGAGGCGAAATGTCGAGGGGGGGAAAGACGGAGGAGGAGGAGGAGAATTGAGAAAGAGAGAGAGAGAGAGAGGGGGAGAGTGAGAGGGCGAAAAACGTCCCGTCGACGGCGCCTGCGCTCCTGCGAGTTCCAAGAGTCTGGATACCAGCGTGAAATCGCAAGTAGCGCGGTGACAAAATCGCGGCGAGGCTCGCCAAAACAGCCGGAAAAACGGGTCGACTCCGAGCCGCGGTTAGGCCGCGCGAGTGCGCGCGTTTCCTGAGAAAAATCATGACAGGCCCGACGGAAGCGCTGGTGAGTAGAGATAGAGCGGGGCCCTAGGGCCTCTCGGGCCCTTCGAGGGCCCAGAATTGGGCGTCGAGCTCCTCGATCGAGGGACACTTAGGTTATGTCGCACGTGAGCGTGCTTGTCCGGGAAAGCGTCGTTGCGTGTCCTTCGAGTGGACAGTGCGCATGCGCGAGAAGCGCGCGCGCCTGCGCCCTTCGAGCGCATCGATCGCCCATGCACTTTCTCCGGACAGTCATTGGACTCTGTCCGTCTCTCTTCCTCCCCTTGCTGAGCCCATATGTCCGTCCTTCTCCCTCTCGCGCTGCCTACTCGATACTCGTGTACATGCATTTGGCGCCACAGCGCGAAGCGCGGCGCCGATTTTCCTGCCTTCGATCGCCAAATCGGGGACTTTCTCGATTAGATAGCGGCGCGCCGCTTTCTTTCTCGGGTGCTTTGTTGTTGGACCCGAGGTTTCGATAAGGGACTCGGGGGATTGCATTTTGGGTCTGGCGGGATTCTTTTTGGAGAGCGCTGCGCGGCGGTACCACGTGTACGTGACGTTACTACGACGCTTCTGGCGCGTGGAAGTGAAAGGTACACGTGTCTCCTGACGCGACGTGGAGTGCCACGTTTTTATCATTATATTTCGACTTTTCTTGGGTCCCTGATAAGTTTGAGGTTCCGACTGTGAAGACATTTATCGTTGAATGGGATTGATGTTTCATGAAAATCCTGCTCTGAGGTTTACTAGTAAAAATCTCTCGATTGTTCAGATTTCCCCGGAAATTCGCAATCTTAGTGATTAAAGCAAAGACGGAAGTAATTCGTAATCGACGGTTTGTCGTGTAATTAAACGTAATCTTATTTCCACGCGTGTTTATACGTCAGTAGTACAAATCCCCGGGGATTGGCGGTTCCTAAATTTGGACGCGAACGATAAGATAATGAAAAGTGCTTCTATTTTCGTTGGTGGCGCTATAAACGAAAGTGAAGACATGTCAAACGTGTAATTAGCGCGGAATTAAATGCCGTGTTTCGATCGCACACCGCGAGTATGCTAACGACGCCATCGATTCTACGAGCCTAAAAAATGCGCGATAATTAAACACGCACGATTACACCCAAAATTATCTGCTTTAAATACGCGCAAACAATTGGCTAATCCTGGTGTATTTACACATAAGATTGGAACTAGAAATTTACCTTTTTCATTTTTTGAAATAGTAATCCTAATTATCTTGCTCCATTATTCGAATATTGATCGATGCCATCGTTTTGATAAGCAATACAATTTTTATCAGTACTTTAATTTTATTTACAAGTATTTTATTCTGTTATTGATATTTCATTTTTTACACTTCGACGCCCTTTTTAATACATTCACTTTCAACATCCTTTAAATAAAGCATTATTTATTTAATGCGTTTACTTTCGACATCGTTTAATAAAGTAGTATTAAACACTTGCTTCTAATATCTGACAATCTATCCCCTATCGTTTTATTTTCTACTTTATAACATTTTTACTGCTCGCCAATGGCATTAATTAGTGTTCTTCACTTATGTCGCAGATCGACGCGGTGAAGGAGGCTTCAAAGTCCGACAGCACGACTGCGCCTTACGTTCCGCAGGACAAATTCACCGGAAGCAAGAGAACGCAATGGAGGCAGTGGTTGGCCTGCATCTCAGGTTTCTTTTATATTTATATCATATTCACCTTACGTGCCTTATGTTCATGCACCTTCCACGCGATGCTCTCTCGCGACATAACGTTCTGCAGTTCGCGAAAATGGATTAGAATACAGGATAGAAGTGTAGGATAGAAATAATGAAGTATTACGCCAGTATCTTGCTTAATTGAGATTGAACGACGAGGGCTGATCGCAGTTAATAACCGTGATTAGTCGTTGAGTAATTAGAGCCGCGATAAGACTTGGATTTATCTCTTCCTTCGAAGTAATTAGTCTATTTCTACTTTTAAATATAATCTTGTATCTATAATCTCTATGATATTGTGAATGTCGTAATGTATATGTTAGAAGCAAACTTATTAACATTAGAAACATCGAAGCCTTGAAAATAACGCATCAGCAACTTCTTATAAAAATTCCACGGTATATAGATTTGTATATCTTTATTTATATTTAAATGTCCTCTAAACTCCTTTTTTTTAATATGATAATATTTAAATATCTCACTAATTATGTGTACGAAATTCTTAATAGTTTTATCGTTAATTATGATAACGTGGCTTGCACATATAAATTGAACGACGACTCACAGAAAATTGGTTCACACTGTTGAACAGTCCGATTAAATTTACGGTGCATTAAAATTTAAAAGTGACCAAGTGAAGAGATTATTGCGCGAGTCTATCTTATCGGGACCATGAGCATCAACAAGGTCAAGGGTCTTCGGTCAATATCCTGCCTCGCAGCTGTATTAATAAGAAAACGATAAACATTTCCTGTTTAACGTGTTATCCAATATCGTGGGACAGGATGGGTTATTTGTACAAATGGTTCATGATTTCTTCCGTCATTCATGCCATCGTAGATTCGCTTCTCCAGCCAATTCTACATTGCGATGCTTCGCTATTTTTTTTTCATTTTTTTCTTGTCTTTTATTGTACCTTCATATTTTTAGATATGGACGTAGATATGGGTTTGTTGCAGTGTCACATCCTGCGTTTTATACGATTATATTTTATTGGTAAAGCGTGTTAGATTATTGAGATTAGATACCGGATTGTTATCACACAGCGTTACGCGTTGGACATTTCGTATTATTATCGTTAATGATAATGCATTTGTTGGACGCGTTGAATAACTCGTTGCGTCCTAAAGAGCGTTTTTTTTAGAGGATAATATAAAGTTCTGCGTTGATCTATGTGTGTGCATTGTCCTATGATCTTATGTCATGTAATCTCTAATTTATTATTACAAAAAAATACGTTATAAAACGGCGCCTCAAATTTTGCTTCTATCAGGACTATTGTAAAAAAAATCCCATTTATTACACCGTAATCGCAACCGAGAAAAAATTCTCTCGAATTCTCCAGCCACCCTCTCGATGGTGGCTGTTAGCACCATTTATAAATGGACGACCAGTATTAACTTCGGTATTATACATAGAAACCGCAAAAAAAAAATGCTATAAAATCAAAGTTCTTCACCATAAAACGATAAAACCACATCTCCAACTCTCCTCGTCTCGAGAAACAAATCCTAAAAAAACAATCCCAAGCGGATGAACATCTTCCAATAAATCGCAACGAGCCCAGACAAAAAAAAGACTCTCTCCACTTCCCCAGCAACCCTCTCGATGGTGGCGGTCGGCACCGTCTACGGATGGACGACCACCTCGCTCTCCAGGCTGACCTCCGGCACGGGCGACGTGCCCATCAGGATCACCGACGACGAGAGCTCCTGGGTCGTCTCCCTGACGGTCATCGGCTCGATGATCGGCCCCTTCCTCGGCGCCAGCCTCTCCGACAGATTCGGCCGTAAGCGCTGCCTGCTGCTCTCGAGCGGCTTCTTCATCGTCGGCTGGCTGGTCGTCCTCCTGGCCACCAGCGTGACCGCCCTCTACGTGGCCAGGGTCACTCTGGGCGTAGGAGTTGGCGTGGCCTACACGACCAACCCGATGTACGTCTCAGAGGTGGCAGACGTGAACATCAGAGGCGCCCTCGGCACGCTGATAGCCGTCAACGTCTTCACCGGCTCCCTCATCACCTGCAGCATAGGCCCCTGGGTGTCCTACAGGATCCTGGCGCTGATCCTCCTGGCAGTGCCAGCCCTCTTCGTCCTCTGCTTCGTCTGGTTCCCCGAGAGCCCCCACTTCCTGGCCGCCAGAGGTCGCAGGGCGGAGGCCTCGAGGGCGCTGGCCTTCTTCAAGGGCATCAGGGACCGGGACGAGGCCCGCAGGGAGCTCAACCTGGTCCTCAGGGGCGTCCCGGAGGCGCCAGCCAGGCACGTCGAGCCCCAGAGGCGCAGCTGGGCCTCCAAGCTCAGGATGATGCTGCTCCGCAACAACGCCAGGGCCATGAGCATAGTCCTCGGCCTCGTGGCCGCGCAGCAGCTCAGCGGCAACTTCAGCACCATGCAGTACATGGAGATCCTCTTCCAGCAGGCCGCCGTGGGCATCGACTCCAACCTGGCCACGATCCTGGTACTGGCGGTGGGCCTGGTCTCGGGTGGCCTGGCGACAGCCACCGTCGAAGGGGCTGGCAGGAGGCCTCTGCTGATCGCCTCGACTCTGGGATCCGCGCTCACCCTCCTGGTGTTAGCTATCTACCTCATGCTGGACGCCAGAGGACTCGATCTGGTTGCAGTGAACCTCCTGCCAGTCGTGGTCGTCGTGGTCTTCCAGGTCGCGTATCAGATCGGCCTTGGCACCCTGCCCAACGCGCTCATCGGGGAGCTCTTCCCCACGGAGGTGAAGGGCGCTGCTGGCGCCATCGTCACGATCTTCGACGGCGTCCTTGGCTTCGCTGTCTCGAAGCTCTATCAGGTCATCGGGAACTCCTTGGGCTCCTACGCGGTCTACTACTTCTTCGCGGCATCCTGCTTCCTCGCGATGCTCATGGTGCTGTTCTTCGTGCCCGAGACCAAGGGCAGGACTTTCATGGAGATCCAGGAGCTGTTGGGTGCTCAAGCTGGGGATGCTGAGGTGACCGTGAACGGGAAGAGGAGGAGCGACGAGGGCAACGTGGCGTGACACGAGGAACTGAGCCGTGATCCTCGGACGGCTTGGCGCGCTTTTACCTCCTCGGTGCGCCTCGCTCAAGAAGGAGGCGCGGCTGCCGCGAATTTCTGTGCGACGGACAAGGAACGCTGCTGTGCGCGGATCTGTGCTCGATTCTTAAGCGTTGTCAATCCGCCTTTAAGTTTGTATCGAGGAATAAAATCGGTATCCAGGATGCGCGCGTTGATTTATTTATTTGGTGCGTTCCTTTCCTTCGGGCTGTTTCTCATCGTAGATTCTGTCCCAAGTGTTGTCCCACGATCTGTGAAGCCTGAAACTTTGGGAGAGGGCCTTGGTTGTTTTGCGGGGTAAGTGGATATGCATTGTGAGTAAGTCGAATGGATAAATGTAGGTGTAAAATACGAGCAAATATTTATATTGATATAGTAATGTTCTTCGTAATATTTCAGTATAGTCTTTGGTATTATAGAATAAAAGATATTTGCTTTTTTATTATATAAGTTTCCTTTATACATTGACTTCACTCGAATTCTTTTCGAAAGCAATATTTCTACGCTAAGCTATTGGAAAGCATTTGATAATTGACAATTAAATTCGATTTAAATTTATTATTATTACGAAAATTTGCTTATTTATTATTAAATATAAATTTAATAAAAACTTCCTATTAAAAGTTATTTATTAAATTTGTATTAGATAAATGTTTATTTATTATTAAATTAAATTTACTAAAAACAGTTAAATTAATTGAATAAACACATTAAATTAATTTAACAAAAATAGCATAATTATGAGAGGTATATACCGAAAAGCACGATACAAAAAAAGTCGCGGAAATCAGTAGCGAGACGATAATATCGAGGAGCCAAGCGAATCGAACAAATATCAGGATGTTGTACAAAAGTTGGAAACCGGTCAATTTAACTGGCGGCGGTGGGTTTACTCTTAATGGAGTTAGTCGTTTAGAAATAGCTGCTGGAGATTAACCGTTATCGAGAGTCGAGAAGACTCGGCGCTCAAGTTCGCGAAGTACCGAGGCACTTTTGTCGGTTCTAGATTCTATCGATCCCCAGATGTCGATAATTTCCGGCCTCCTTCTGCCGTCCTCAATCCCTCGGCCTTCTTCCACTGTAGTTTCCTACCAGAAATGTCGACGTCTGGCCCTCGAAGGAGGAACCTTTATGTCCGTACTGGAAAAACGACGAGGACAGAGTGTCGGTTCATGGACCGCTGGTTGTAGAAAAGTAGCGATACGCTTATCAATCGCAATATTTCGTAAACCAAATTTGATTTCTGATAATAACGCGTACAAGGAGGTTTTGGAAGCATAGTAAATGTCTTGTTTGTTTAAATCAGAAAGGCTGGGTGTAAGGTCTCGAAGATGTGCTAATTTGGTATTGTATGAAGTGGAGATTTAAATTTTATATTTGTATAAAAGTTATGTATATAGCAATGGATGATTTAGACTTATCACTTATCATTAATAAATAAGTATAGGTATAACGAGTATCATTGGAGAACAAAATTATCTTCCAAAGCGTATAGATTTGATTACACGAACTGGAGGGCTATTATAAATTTTCTCTGAGCAAAATTATGCCATATATGTATATTACTTCTGATTATTACTGTCGAAAATAATTGTGCAATAAACAAAAGAATTATTTCACTGAGAATGATACGTAGATGTTATAGATTAATGTTTCATTGTATTGCATTTTCGAAAAGACATTCCTTTATCTTCACGCTTTTCACTTTTACGCTTTGAAACATTTCAATGAAGTAAATCATAGTAAAGGTAAAGCAAAGCAAAATGATAGCCAAATATAAAAAAATCTTATCGTTATTTATATAACAATTTTATATTAACCTTCAATTCATTAAACTCTATACTGTTCTAATATTAATTTAATTTAATTTCATAACTCGTATATTATTCAATAATTCAGTCACAGACCAGTTATCAAAAACGATTACTCCCCACAAGCAGTCGATGTAATCAACCAAAATTCCAACTCCACAAAACCAGAAGCTGTATTAAAACAAGTGTTAGATCCTTTATACCAAGAACAACCTTCTGCTCCTAAAAACTAAACGAGCTAAAAAGAATCCTGGCGATAAGCATCCACCCTCCGCCATTCCGCGCAACGCAAGGCGGGTTAAATCATTCTGGATACGGCAGTCGAATTAACAAACTTGTCCTTAAAGTTCCCAAGTATTCCCCTAGAATTTGCCAGTTACAGTTTCGCAGTTAAGGCGAATCCCAAGGAAGTTTGCGCCGCGCGATGTACACGTGTACCAAGCGGTTTTGATATCCCCCCGGTACAAACCTTGGGCATCGCTTTCGAGCGAACGAGCCGGCGAGAATTATAAGTCCCCCTAATTGGCTTCTCGTAATTATGCCGAGTTCCGAATAAAGCTACTGTACCCGCCAGGATTTTCGAAAGGAAGCCCTGGACCAAGATTCGAACTCGAGTTTCTGGGATTTACGCTTTAATGGATAACCACACCGAGTTTATGCCACGGCGATTCCATTTGTCGCGCGAGGAGCAGCGGATCGTCGAGTCGATTGGGATCCTGAAGAGTGGGATACGAATTCGTGGATCGTTTTGGGGAAGATTTATGGATAGTGTGATCTCCGTAACCCAAGAGGTTTTCTGGCAGAGGTTTGGGTTTGGTTTTTCTGTAAAGAGCGCGTAAAGACATGAGAAGCTACGTAGGAAATTTTTAAAAATTAAAAGTAATAAATATCGAGATTTTCTTGACAACGATCGTCTTTTCCAATAAGAGTTCCTTAGTAAGGTGAAATTAGTTATTAAGTAGCAAGAAGGATCGTTAAGGTATAGTATCTTACATCAATTTCACAGGTGTACAGTTCGATACATCTATTTTAGTAGAAGAGTTCGTATCTTCGATTACGCGAGCTGTTTTTATTCTCCTCGCGAAACCCCTTTGCCTCGAATTCATGTCTTTAATTTTTACAAACAGACATTAACTTTGACATTTTAGAAACAAATACCAACAAGCAAGTCTTTCACACTGCTTTTATATTCAACTACACTCCCACAATCACAAACTTCCATATCAAATTAATCTCCCATCGCATTCATATACAACCCCATTTCCACGAGCATAAATTTCGCTATCTCACCAACGCGACTCTTTCGACGCATCCAATTCAGGTGCTAAATCCCCCTCGCCTCCTCTTCACAAAACCCCTTTACCCTTGCTTTATATTTTTAATCTTTACAAACATTTACCAATGCAAGTCTTCCACACTGTTTTTACATCCAACTCCACTCCCACAATCACAAACTTCCACATCAAATTAATCTCCCATCGCATTCATATACAACCCCATTTCCACGAGCATAAATTTCGATATCTCACCAACGCGACTCTTTCGACGCATCCAATTTAGGTTCTAAACCTTCCTTCTCTTCACAAAACCCCTTTACCCCTGCTTTATATTTTTAATCTTTACAAACATTTACCAATGCAAGTCTTCCACACTGTTTTTACATCCAACTCCACTCCCACAATCACAAACTTCCATATCAAATTAATCTCCCATCGCATTCATATACAACCCCATTTCCACGAGCATAAATTTCGCTATCTCACCAACGCGACTCTTTCGACGCATCCAATTCAGGTGCTAAACCTTCCTCCTCTTCACAAAACCCCTTTACCTCCGCTTTATACTTTTAATCTTTACAAACATCAATTTTAACACTTTACCAACACCAGTCTTCCACGCTCTTTTTTCATTCAATTCCATTTCTACAATCACAACTTTCCTTATCGGATCAACAGTAGCACTGCGTTTATATTCAACCCCATTTCCACGAGCATAAATTTCGCTATCTCACCAACGCGACTCTTTCGACGCATCCAATTCAGGTGCTAAATCCCCCTCGCCTCCCCCTCACGGAGCCCCTTCGCCTCTGGCCTACGTATCGAGGCGTCGCAAACATCGAGGGATCGCCGCCCGATCGCGATAATTACGGGGGCGCGATCAAAGAAAAGCGGGTCAACGAGGAGGAAAGCCAAGCGCGGCCTGTATCCGGCGCCGATGCCGTATTTATATCGGCATTGTGCAGGTAGGAATGCAGGCGAAAGGCGATTTCTATGCCGCCACGCCAGCTCGTTATAAGATACTCCCTGGTAGGCGAAGGAGAGGAGACGGAAGATGGAAGAGCGGAAATTATCGTTGGCCCAGAACCTCCAGGTCCCTCAAAGCACTTTATGCCGCATGCCATTGCTCCCTGAGTCTCCCAGCGACGTTTCTGAGATGCCACTGTCAGCCGCGACATTGTTTTAACCCCCTCGAGGGGTTAATACGCCTATCGTGCAAGGTTTTGAGTTTTTGAGATGTATCGATGCTTTGGAAAGCGAGTGCCTTGTCGATTATTGGTATTCTTTGCATCATCCGTCGAGTCTTTGGGGGTTCTGGTTTTTCTGTTGGTGTGTGAAGTCTTTGGGGATGTTAGTTCCTTGGTTGGTGCGTGGGATTTAAGGAGTTATTAGTTTCTCTGTTGGTGTGTAGAGAATCTTGGAGATATTAGTGTTTCTGTTGGTGTGTGGAGTCTTTGGGGATGTTAGTTCTTCTGTTGGTGTGTGGAATCTTTGGGGGTGTTGGTTTTTTAATCGGTGTGTGAAGTCTTTGGCGATGTTAGAGTTTAAAGTCTATGGAGTTATTAGTCCTTCTGTTGGTGTGAATAGAATCTTTGGAGATATTAGTTCTTCGATTGGCACGTGAAGTCTTTGGGGATCTTCGACCCTCGGTTGGTATGCGATTTTGATGTTTGCTCACAATCTGGGATATACATCATGTTGTACAATGTTGTAAATACTAATAAAAAGCGAGTGTTATTATATATTTTAGAAATTAACCACAAACTTTCCTTTTTACACATTAAATAAAATAACGATACCTATAGATATGCATAAACCAAAGTGCAGTAGCCAATGACATGCACACTTCAGACTCCAGATATCGAATATTTTTCAAATAAACCACAAATTTTCCTTTTCACAACATTAAACAAAATAACGATACCTATAAATATACATAAACCAAAGTCCAGTAGCCATTGAAATGCATACATCAAACTCTAGATTATAGACATTTTATAGCCTTCGATCTCTAGATTTCTCTTACTTTTACACGATTAAATAAAACAACGAGCTCTATGCACGTCCGTACTCCAACGTTTAATAACCAATGACACGGAGTATCAGGACTGATATCCGCCAAACATTTAACGTTGCACACACATTAAGCTGATACTCGAAGTATGCGAGCACGGCTAACTGATGCATTGGTCAACTGCTCGCAGGCCAACCGTAAAATTTGCCTGAAGTACGCAGCTGCACCTGGCGTAGCGTGCAGAACTCGTATTTCGGTCGAAAATTTGTTTGTCTGTTTGCCTCTTTGCACGTCGCCTCGCCCCCAATTCACATGATGGATCGCGTTGGAATATGTTTAACCAAAAAATAGCCTCCTAATTATCTTCGTTAAGTCGAAACCCACGGACATTTTGTGTATATTTATTTTAATCACGGATTAAACGAATCGTATTTGAAGAGTTGTGTATTTTAGGGTTTATTCCTCGTCTGATGTAGTAAAGTGCTTTTTTTTTTGCCTTTTTCTTAATATCGCTTATTCGTCACTTTAATCTATGTAATTTTCTTATAGTGGTTAAAATCTAATTATGTAATTTAGAATTGCTTTAATAACTTCATCCCCATATGTGATTATGTAATTTTATGAATTGCATTATATTTACTATATCTGTAGTTAACATAATATATGTTTTTAAATATAATATATAAGTGAAAGTACTTGAGCTACAAAGGAGCGAGTTTGATTTGTAAAAGTGTCAATTCCATTTGCAAAAACGTGAATTCCCTTTACAAAAGGTCGAATCTAACGTAAAAAACCTGTATTGGTTATTCTGTGAAATAATCGAATTATACGCTTTAACGGTGACACGTCGCATGTCCTCGTTGACATTTTTTGTCCCGATATCAACGTGATTAGCAGAAAACCGAAGAATTCCATAATCGGAGCCAAAGTCGATAGCCGATGCGATGGGGGCAGATAATCGAATGTACACACGCGATATGTCCATTTTCCCTGAATAACGTTTTGGCACGTCAGCCATTAACGCTGTATGTCGGCCGATTAATATCTCACCCTGCATGTGATACCATTTGATTATCGTATATTGATTTATCGGTGGTATCAGGGTCCCTGATTAATCTCGAGCGCCATTTGATTCGACAGGAAAGCTTATTTGTTGTTCTCTAGATAAACACGTAAGTATATTCTGAGAGTGAATGAATCGTATTTGGGAGGTAAGTTAGTCTTTGTTTCAAAATTGTTTCTCATTCTCCAAATAAAAATGTGCATTCTGAGCTTAGGTGTCTTATTTTTTTTTTTTAAGTAAACGTCTATTGGCGTGTGCTCTGAATTTGTACAAATCGCAATGCATTTTCAGGAAGCAAGATGTATAGAGTAGTCCTTACAATGATCGAAATTGAAACATGATCTTTGGTTTTAGTTTCTCGAGGATCAGTGGAGGCAATTCTTTTTCTAAACACACACACACACACACACACGCGCGCGCGCACGCACACGCACACGCACACGCACGCACACACACACACACACACATAGATATATTTTCCATACAAACTAAGCACTGAACCATTCTTTTTCCAATTAATTTCCAATGTCTAACCCTTTCTAGCAAAAATTAACATCTCTCAGTAAAAAAAATAGAAAGTTCAAAGAAAAACAATTCAAAGCACTCGATCACTAGAATCACACTACACGGATGATACCAAATATCATCATTGGGATAAAAAGTCTCAAGGTTCATTCCCAATCACCAGAGCTACCACACAAAATACAATAATATATCCAAACGACATATCTAAACACCACGCGAAAAAACACTTATCCACGGCCACACCATTCTAACGTACCAGAATAATTTCATCCTTCGAGAATCAAAACCTCCAGCTCGGCGTCGCCAATAATTCAGGAGAAATCGAAGGTTGGACAATGCAGGGAAATCCCAGAAGCGATCGCGGAGCGAAAAACAGGGGGGCTTCGCCAGTCAAGGGCTTTGCAGGCGGCCCCTTTTGTGCAATAAAAATGCCCCGTACCGATGGAAGGAACAAAGCACGGCCGTTTAAGGGGGGGTGAGGAGGAGGGGGGGAAGGCGGAAAAGCGCTTACGAAGAAAGGGAGAAATAATCCACGACGTTAATTCACCCTAATCCGGCGCCTTTCTGCGTGGCGATCGCGAGCGTAAATCGCGGTTGAGCCTCAAAACGTGGCCGATGGTCGCGCCATTGTTGCCCAAGAACAACGGAGTTCGTTGATACAGCAGCCCTTTTTTTTTTTTTTTTGCTCGACCCCCTCGCTACGATGCACCATGGTGGAGATTTTGATTTTAGAGGGGCGAAAATAGGGTGGAATGATTCGAGAGTTATCTGCATATCGACATGTTCGCTGTGTCGACTAATTATTGTATATTGATATGTCGATATAGTGTTGTTTGGTGACGTGAAATGACTTGGGATAAAAGTGAATAACTAGAAGTGGACGATTGTGATAAATTATTTGTGATAAAGGTGAATGATTTGTGATAAAAGTAAATAAGAAAGTACTTTAAAGTAATTAAAGAAATGTAGTATTTTGATATCAGGATGTGTGAGATTTTGATGTTCGACGATGTTAAATAATGACAATGTTGTATGATACGCAACTATGTGGTTAGAGGTTTTGCATTACAAATATTACATCCCTAATTCAGACTCGTGCGAGTCGAGCCTTTCGATAATATGAATATCCGATAAACGAATTTTCTTGCATATACGTAACAATGCTTCGACGTAGAACAATGTGAAGTGCCATAAAATTATGTAAATTGCTTATTTATCATAAATAATACTTGTGCATATATATACATACGGTGTACGCAAATTCATCTATAATCGTTATTCTGCTGCTGCAGGGAGTCGCTTAATGTACATATTCATGACGTAATTATTGCGATCTGTAGGAACAATAGTCGCAATGAAACGATTAATCGCATAAGCCACGTGGTGTGTTTCAAAATTAACTCAAATATTCCTTGCGCACAGTTTAATTTCCGAAAACATTTCTTCGATGAAGAAATTCTTGATTTCCTAGAAGGCAAATTGGATTTATAAAAAAGACGAATTTCAAGTGCAAAGGGATGAATATTTGGTGCAAAGCCTCTAAATAACGACAACGTATGTATCAACGAGACAGAATTAAATAAATTACAGTCTCAGCTTCCCTCGACGTCACGAACCAACCGCGCGTAACCAAACTCAGTATTATAGTACGTATTGTTCCAGTTCTACGTTCCGTTACAGTACCATTTCAGTTCCACGTTCCGTTACAGTACCATTCCAGTTCCACCTTTCCTCATAATACCATTCTAGTTCCACGTTCCCTTACAGTTCCATTCCAGGTCCACGTTTCGTTACAGTTCCATTCCAGTTCCACGTTTCGTTAAAACACTATTCCAGTTCTACGTTCCATTATAATACCGTTCCAGTTTCATGTTCCCTTACAATACCATTCCAGCGCCACGTTCCATTACAATACCATTCCAGTTTCATATTCCGTTACAGCATCGCTCCAGTTCCACGGTCCGTTACAGCTCCCTTCCAAAGTCGCGCTCGGACAAAACTCGCGGATCACTTTCTTAATCTTTTCCTCCTTCAGGCGCGCTAATTTCAACCGCTGTCTGCTGCAATGTAGTCATCGCCCACGACGACTTCTTTCAAGGCGCTCGGTTTAATTAAACCCGGGACGATTCGAAGGAAATAAAAAGTCCTGGCGGATGTAACAAGCAGCTGAGGGACGAGGAAGCGAGAGCAGGGGCGTAAAGAAGTAAGCCAGATATTCACGTCATCCAGCATGATTAAATCCTTACTACCCCCATTGGCCATCGATCCGTCCTTTCTCCTAAGTACTCGAATACACCTGTAGAAAAAATGTTCCGTAGCCGTGTATATTAATCTGGCGTACGAGAGAAATTTTTAATTTAATATGTATAATGTAAATTAAATTTATTAATGATATGAATTATGGATGTGCAATAAAATCGTTAGTGGTAAGAATTGGTGTCTTAGAGTAAGAATAGTGAAATTACTAAGCTTTGGATGTGCGATATAAATTTAAATAATTATTAGTATCAATAGTATATGTAGAAAAATGTATTAACAATAAAGGACGGTGTCTTTGAGAAAGTCGAGTTACTCTAGTGTTAGATATTATTCCCTACCATTTTTCTAATCACCGCTTAATTCACTACCTTAAACTTTACAATTATCCAATATCGATTTCTTTTTAATTCAACATATAATAATCATTCAATTATTTGAGCCAAACGCCAGTAGTCATAATTATTATTATTCCACGCAAAAATGTTGAGATACTTGACCAAAATTCTAACTCCAACTCTAGAATCAGATTCGAACCAACTTCGAGACCAGATGCAGAATTAAAACACAAAATATATAAACAAGTGCTCGATTAAACCAAGAATCACCACTTGTTCTCAACCCTTTCCAGCTTAATGACGTCATTTGCCATCATCCGTATACTCCACTTCAACCAATCAAACACCTCTAAATCCTTCTTCCTCAAAATTCAAACTTTCCTTACTAAAAAATGAAAATTTCTAGCTGCAAAGGCAAAGATTTACCAGATGTCGATCTTCCACGTTAACATATACACGCAATATTCTTTATAGTCACTAATAAAAGAACCTTGCTGCATATTTTCGCTGACTTTTCGAGATTACACGTGGCATCCAGCTGAATATTTCCCTCGGCTATAACCACTCGCCAAAGTGTTAATGTTATCCGACAGCTTTAAAGCGACAGGAAGGATTTCATCTCGTGGCAGGAATAAACCTGGTAATTGTAGTTCTGCCGGGACTCGTGGAAGCTGGCTGAATTAAAAAAGTTCCGTTTTAATTACGGGATACGAGCTTATCGATGCAGGAGGCGCAAGTGGCTAATGCAAATTGCGTCACGGTTGCACTTTGACGACGAGGAAGCCCATTGGGCTGCAAGAAGACGCGGCGACTTCTCTTAAGCAACCTCGCTCTTGCGCCAATTTCAAATTTCCATCGATGGGACCCGCGAAAATTGTTCGAATACCACATTGAAATGTAACGCATTTACGACTAAGGCTGAAGATATGAAGACGAATTATGAAGATTTATTATAGTTAGTTATTAGTTCCTTGCAATGTAGGAACAAAGTATGTATGGATTAAGATATATTACGTTATATATAATTATTATATTATATTACATATATATATATATATATATATATATGGATTAATGTTTAAGAATATTCGTGAATGTGGGCTGAACAAGCAGTTACTTTTAACACTTTTAGTAATCTCTCCATCTGGCTATGGTGGAGCTAAATTTCAGTCCTCAGAACGACATTGCGTCGCGGTCCAGTTAACCCAGTGTCCAATTCTTTCCACGCCCTTTTCTTGATATGATTTAATTCACGACCTTATATTTTCTGCTTTCTATTTCCATTTATTCCTGAATTTTGATCAATCTTTAATTAATCATTGAGCCACTCACTATGTGGATCGTAATTAATGACTTTCTCACGCGCAATGTTGTTCTGACGACTGAAATTTAGCTCCACCATGAGCAGATGAAGCGATTATTATTTTAAATAATTTTCACATATACATATCACGTGGAAAATCCTCCAAAGCTGATGGTATACAAGTATTCTTTCTTTCTTTAATTAATTTATAGCACTGATTATTAAAAGTTCATTATTTAAAATATTCTTGATAAATTGATCAAATACAAAGGAAGAAGCGTAGCGAGATTTAAGGATATTTCGAAAAAAATTGGGTACTCGCACTTTGTAAATTCTCTCTTTAGAACCCTGAGTATTCGATTCCTCGTTCTTAATTCGATTGTTTTCTCCAATGCGAAGAAATTTCTCAATGACCAGCTAAGTCTGGTTAATGATTATTATTCGAAGCTTTTTGCTTCGAAGAGACTCTGTAATGCATGGATGACTTCAGCTCCATGAAGGATTCTGTGAAATTTTATACTTCGGGAAATTGTACAGATTTCAGCCCAAGGCTGAAATATGACAAGAAGGTTACTGTATGCGAAAGCTGACTTTCTTCATTATTTTACTGATATCGTACGAGTATTTTCAGGAAATTTTCAGTAACTCAGGATGCTTCCTTTTTCGGTCTTTACAGCAAGTTAATTCCATATAATTTTCCTATACTGATTATAAGGAAATTTTTCTTATACTGATTATAATCTAATTATGTAATTTAGAATTATTTTAACATTAATTAATTTTTTATTCAATGATTTAATCATTTATTTTAATGTACCAGAGGGAGATCGGTTTATTATATAAATAATTAGATAATAATCGATAATCATCACTCGAATTCTGTCGAGACTCTACGAATTTCACTGCTAGGATGGGATTTTTATAGAGGATAACAGAAATCCTGTGTATTCGTTATCCACGAGACGAAATTCCATGTAGTTTTCCACGTCCTCCTTTATTTTTCCTTCCAGCAGAAGTTCGAACGATTCTTCTTCCAATGTATTTCTCCTCCATTTTCTTTAGCCCGCAACACGGTTCTTACATTTATTCAATTATTTTTTATTCTTATTTCCCACAATAACATCGGGCCTCGCCTCTTAAGGCTTCTCGCCACTTCTCGATGATATCGAAGGACTTTTTCATTTATTTCCGCTGCAAAGGCACAGTACCTTATCATATTTTACGCTCTGTCGTCTGTTAACAATCGTATCGCTATTTTCCATCGAGTCGCGAAATATATTCGCGCATCTGTCCTCTTTGTCGAACCTCGTAAATTTCTCTTAATCGCGCAAATCTACCAAATTTGAAGCTTTAATAGAACCACATTGATTAGTGTCTTTCACTAAAGAGCGAAGTTACTAAAACTTCGAAGAAAGATCATGATTCGAAACGCGACATAAATAATTATTGAACTTATTTTCGAATGTATAAGTAAAGGATATTTAAGATGCCAGAAAAATAAAATAAATATATATTGTAACTATAATAAATAAATAAATAAATATAACAATCTATACAAATATAAAGTATTCAATATATACATATGGATTAACTTCAAACTCTGCCATTCGGTCGATTAAAAAAAAATTATCGTGAATTACCAATGATAAATGTTAACCCAATCCTACATAAATGACATCTAATCATACAGCACCATTTTGAGATTCGCAAAAAACACAGCCGCCTATCTCAAAAGGATCAAGCGCACGGACCTTTGTACAGGCATTTCCATTCACTCTGCACGTCGCTATATCAAAGCTCGTTATCTCCTCGGCCAATCAAATCACGGGATACATAGTTTTTCAGGCGTATTATCCACCATGAAACGAAGCAGGTGAAGCGACAGAGGTCAAACATCAGGAAGCAGGAAGGCATTCGAGGAATGTGGGGCACGCGCTCCATATCTCGAGGTGGATCTTAGTTTTCGTTGCACATTAAACGCAACACCAGGCGGATTTCATTTTCTAATGGAGGGAAACACAGTTGGCTCAAAGATAACGCGGTTAATGGTTTCCTCGTTATTCAAAGCCGCGCTGCTCAGGACTCAGCGCGAGTTTCCTTCGCGCCTTTCGTTTCCTTCCCTTCGACAGCGCGCGTCACTAACTTTTTTAATTATTAGCGATGCTATTAATGATGCTTGCTTAATGATGATTGGCGAATAAAATTTCTGCATAACATGCATTTGTTTTATTTACTGCAATCCTATGCCTCAAACAGTTATAACAATAACTCAATGCAGATACAATTTTTTTGAGATTTCTCATAATTAGATCATCATATTGATTTACTGTATTCTGTTTAATACTATTCTGTTTAATTTAAAATGCAATAAAATTTCTCTATAACATGCATTTGTTTTATTTACTACAATCCTCTGTATCAAACAGTTATAACAATAACTCAATGCAGATTCAAATTTTTTGAGATTTTCCATAACTCTCACGCACTATTTAGATCATCATATTGACTTACTACAATTTATATAACTAATAAGTATATACTTAATAAAAGTATACCTATTCTGTTTAATTTAAAAGGCAATAAAGTTTCTTCATAATATGCATTTGTTTCACTTACTACAATCCTCTGTATCAAACAGTTATAACAATAACTCAATACATATACAAATTTGTTGAGATTTTCTATGATTCTCACGCACTATTTAGATCATCACAGTGATTTACTGCAATTTCCTAGTACTCTCCCCTTTTTTTTCTTTCTTTAAGATGTACGCGGTGTTCTAAATACACGCAAAAAGTGGCCAGTGGTTCCAGCGTTAAAAGTGGCGCGGAATTTTCAGCGCCGGGCCGATATTTCGCTGTCGCGCAACGCGCCCACATTTTTTTTCCCCCCTCCCCTTCGTCCAGCCCTGGGCAATGGTTATGAGGCAAATTGAATCTAAAGAATGCAATATCTCGAGAACGCGGCAGATTGCGACTGTTGAAATTTAGGGTGGCGTCGCTGGAATTTTGCGGAAATAAGAAAGAAATTCTGAAAGTTTTTAGCCCGCCTTGCCCGGGGGCATAATTAATGCGCAACTTTAATTAAACCGTTAACCTTAATAACCGGGGAAAAACGAGGTGGCTCTAGTGATGTGTAAATAGTAGCTTCTTTCGGGGGCAATTAAATAAATTGATACCGCTCATCGGCGGAGATGCCTTCGTTGCGCAATCGTTTTCTCGCGGATTTTATAATAACAATGCGCGAATTGGTGGATAATGTCGAGCACTCCTCGTTACTCGATGCTTATTGTGCGCATGAATATTGTATTTTTCACGTTTGTTTTACTCTACGCCTGTCCTTGATGTTATGTTTTTTATACGTGGGAAAGATTTGAAAGGGCGCTTGGAGAATACAGATACTATATAGAAAATAGAATAGATACTATAGTGATGAATAAAATAGAGATATTCGTACGCTCTACTGCTGTCAGTTTTATAGATAACCAACCCGCCATCTAGAAGTCTCACGAATGATTTAGAAAATAAAAATACTATACAGAAAACAACTCCACACTATAGTAATAAATGAAATAGATATTCGTACGCTCTCTGTCACTTTTATAGATAATCAACCCGCCATCTAGAAGTCTCACGAATAATTTACAAAATAAAAATACTGTACAGAAAAAAAATCCACATTATAGCAATAAATAAAATAGATATTCGTACACTATCCTACTTTCACTTTTATAAATAACCAACCCGCCATCTAGAAGTCTCAGTAATGATTTAGAAAATAAAAATACTATACAGACAAAAAATCCACACTATAGCAATAAATAAAATAGATATTCGTACACTATCCTACTTTCACTTTTATATATAACCAACCCGCCATCTAGAAGTCTCACGAATAATTTACAAAATAAAAATACTGTACAGAAAAAGAATCCACGCTATATTAATAAATAAAATCCTACTCCTACTTTCAAATAAAATCCACTCTCCTACTTTCGCGCTCGTAGGTATCCCAAAACAACTCTCGCCCATCGCTCGCAAAGCAGACCTTTCCGGATCAAGCTTCCTCATCTCCGATCAACGCATCCTTAATCTTCCCTGAAATTTCCTAACATCGTCTCAGAATCACCCCGTAGATCCATTTTTTGCTTAATCCAGTTAACACGACGAATTCCACTCGCCTTATCCTCGCACTCCCTCGGATGTACATACTTTCTTCCTCTTCCGAGGCAGCTTCGTTATTTCAGGGCATTAAGCGCGAAAGACGGAGGAAATTCCTGGGCGTATTCGCGCAATTTCGATCGTCGAGCCGCCTGGCCAAAATTCCAAGGGGAGGCGAAAACACGGCGATAAAGTTTCCTCGCCGGGGTGAGATAAGGCCGGGGCGTAAAGCAGGTTGCAGTCACGGCGAAAACGTACGCGGCGTTAGCAGCTCGTGAAATTCACTTTTCAACGACGGGCCCACTTCTCGTTACGCGCGCCTGGAGACGCGACGGCGAGCATCCTCGTTTCTGGAATTTCGTGCCTTGGAAATATGCGAGCCTCGAGGAAGGGCGGCTGGAGAAGGGTCGAGGTCCTCTGGATAGAGCCCTGGCGCTTGCTATGCCCAGTGCTCGCTTTCGCTCAGAATCGAGATGCGTGGAGGTTTAGGATTATTTTGTGATTACGATTGTTGAGGATGTTTCGCGATTTCTTCGTTGTGATTGGGATTTATGCTGAACTTTGCTCTGATTGTCGCAGAGCCTAACTATCTGGTTGCGTGAAGGTTTAGGATTATTTTGTGATTATGATTGTTGAGGATGTTTGCGATTTTTTTTTTGCGATTGGAATTTATGCTGAATTTTGCTCTGATTGCCGCAGAAACTAGCATGGAACTGTGAGATTATTCTGTGATTATAATTGCTTTGGAAATTTAACGATTTCATTTATGATATTTTACACTGTTTCATATTGAAATATTAATACAGATATGCAATATAATTTTTCCATGGGAACAATAACTTCAAATTATATAATTAATGTTTCCAAAGAAGAATTGCCACAAAGCAACTTAAATTAAATAAAACTAATAACAATGATAATAAAAAGAACTCAATTAATAAATAAACTTAGCGTATGAAGAGATGAATTTAAAATACAAAATCGTGAACTCAGAGTGGAAAACATTTACCATCGATAAATCGATATGCGCGTATCGACCCTCATAAAGGGTACCCGGCAGAAAGATCCTCGTGTTTCTGGTAACTCGAAGTTTATGCCTCTAAGGTTCATTAGCGGGTATTAATCACGTTCGCGATTGTGCACTCGGCGTTCTATTTTTCGCCAACGAGATAATAAGCCAGCAACTTCGAATGGGGTGGCCTTCTTCCTTTGTTCCTGCGTCCCTCGAATCGCGTTATACGGACTTCGCACTCCAAATTCCCCCTTTTCCACTCAAAATTCCTGCTTATGTAAATGTAATTCACTTTTTAAATGTACGGAATTCTTGCAAATCAAGTCCTTCGACGGCATAAAAATGTCTAAAGTAAAGTTTTATTATTTTGATTAATTACGTTTGTTAGTATAAACTCGGAAAAGAAACACGATCTTTTTCTTATAACCTCTTTCTCTACAAATACATTAAACAGGTTTTTAATTAATAACAATTTCCTAGGTTCACAATTTTTATAAACAAATTTCATGCTCTTGCATTGACCATCTTCGAAATCAAGAATGATTATGCAACGAAGTGTTCTAAATAATTATACGCAAGTAACACAGTCATTATTATATTGCTCGCCTTTTAAAAGCAAGAAACGGATAAATTCGATACAGAAAAATAATCCTTATACTATAATCTCTCTCTATATAAATCCATTACACATTAAACACTATAATCGCAATGCTCGACTATCGAGAGATACTGTGCGCCAATAATTCCGCGCCCGAGAGCAAAACTTTTTCCACTGCGCGGCATAATTCCCAGATATTCTCCCCAGGCTTCGTTCTCCTTCACCCCTGGCTGCTTTTCTATTAATGGTTTCACGTCATTCACGGTTACGGTATCGTGCCAATTTCTATCAGCTCCCCAACTCACTCCCCTGGCGGATCCCCGAATTCGGCCATTAACATATTCAGCGATACACCTAAGAGGTGTGGGTGCGTAACTAGCAGGAGGCGCGAATATGCTGCAACGATGAGTAAGATTAGGGAGTGCGCCCTGCAACGTTGGCTCTGATAAATCCACTTGCGCTGCATTAACCTGCGGCGATGTAAAGCGAGGAAAATACAGCGATACTGTATTGCATTATTTCGAACGTGAAGTTTGAAGCTTGAAAAACTTGAAGCTTGAAGAGAGAGAAAATGAATGAGTGTCTTTTGCAATATCGGCTCTGATAAATCCACTTGCGCTGCATTACCCTGCGGCGATGTAAAGCCAGGAAAATACAGCGATACTGTATTGCATTATTTCGAACGTGTTGTGGAAATGAAGGTGTTATGATTTATGGTGTAATATTTCTAATTTGTGATAGTGGATATATTGGAACGACTTGAAGCTTGAAGAGAGAGAAAATGGATGAGTGTCTTTTGCAATGTCGGCTCTGATAAATATCCTCGTAGAGAGGATCCATGACTATGACAATGGCAGTGGCAATGAGATTGACAATGGCAAAGACTATGACAATAGCAATAGAAGTGACAATGACCATGACAACGACAATGACAATGACAATGACCACGACAATTGCAATGAAAATGACAATGACCATGACAATAGCAGTGACGATGACAATGACAATGACAAAGACCACGACAATTGCAATGAAAATGACAATGACCATGACAATAGCATTGACGATGACACTGACAATGCCAATGGCGATTACTATGACAATGACGATGACAAGGACCATGACAGGGACCATGGCAATGACAATGACGATCGCAAAAATAATGACGATGATAACAACAAAATAATGTATCGCCGCAAGAAAAAGGCGGCGCGATATTTTTGCGTCCAGGACAAAATATCGCCGTCAGAGGGAATATTATCCGGCGCTCGCATGCGTGGCACGTTCGACGCGCTTTTGTGAATCCGCTCCAACGTTTTCCGATCCGGATATGGAATGCTGCCTCTCGTTTTACATACCGGCATCGTTGTCGTCTTCCGCATCGCCGGTATATTTTGCCCTGGAAAAGGACCGTAGCAAAACTCGAAATACTCCTAATTCTGGCAAAGTTGCCTCGTTCCGCGGGGACTGAAAGCGACTGGCCGGACAGGGAACGTCGAATTTCGAAACGGTTGGCTCAACTTTGAATCTCTGAGCCCTGACTTTTTATTTTTTTTTGCATTGTACGTCCATTACACGTGTGTCTGGAATGGCGAAGGCTGAGCTGTGTATCGTCGTGATACAGTGAATCGTGAGATGGGAATTACCTTAAAACAGTGAAGCGTGAAATGGAAATTATCTTGAAATGGTGAATCTTCAAAATCATCTCGAAATGGTTAATAGATAAAATGGAAAGTGGGAGATTATATTGAATAGTGGAATCATAATGAAATTACCATTATTAAATAACGCACTTTGCACTGCGGATTATTTAAATAATTATAATTGCATAACCGTGGAGATTGATGTTTTAAATTAATCGCGCCTTCTATTGGATAGACAAAAATAAAATCGTGTTTATTGGACGAATAATTCTATATATATATCGTTTATATACCAGATATTTTAAAATGCGATTTATCTTGTAGGACAATCGATTTTACAAGCACGACAATTTATATTAATAAATAATACAAATCTACATTAAAGGCTACATAAATAAATATCGCACATCACTCTTGAAAATATTTCTGCCATATATAGATATACTTTGAGCGAAAGATTTGGAAGAAAGCTTGAATCTTAGGTCGAATAACTTTAAAAATAGGCAAAGTGAATTAATCCAGTCTCGTTTTGGAAAGACTGGAGTTGGAATTGTGCTCATCACCGCTGGAATGTTCCACGCGATACGTGCAGCATTGTCACGGCTGCTTGGAATGCGCCCTAAATACTACATCCCAACTTACACAATCATTGTAATCAATATCGATAAAAAGCCAAAATTTACGTTCAATATACACGCGTCTTTCCATTTTTCCTCGATCATAAGAATAATAAAGTTTTTAATTCATCTTGGTCGATATATAACTCAAAGAAAGATTAATTTCAATGTGTATAAACAAAACAACTCATGAAAAACTAATTTCTACAAATTACTCGACTAATTTCTATTTCAACACTCACCCTGTTCACCTGCTCGAAATAAAACCAAATAAAATAAACAAACAACTGTAAAAATTACGTAAAAAGGGATCGAAATAAAAAATGGTGTCGATATAAAATACAAACTCGCTTTTAATACCAATTTTCGTATTCTTCTCTAACCAACATCGTTCTATCGATCCAATCCGATTAGAAGGTCAATTATTAAAGCACGATTACCACTGAACTCGACCACTCTGGCCAACCAGCGAGGAATCAATCCCAATGACCAAGAGCTTACTCATTTTTAATCACCATCGCTGATCACCTCGCATTTCCATTCTTTCTTTCGACGCTCGCGTTTCTGCCTTCGTTAGCTGCTTCGCCCTAGGAATTTTCCTTTCCCTTTTTTACGGATTCGAGATTGGCGGCGGAAACCGCAGGGGGCGTATTTAGCATACCTAACTCACTGGCAGGAATTCCCTTACGGAGGACACCGCGATTTCAGGAATTTTCCTCGAGGACCAAGTCGCTATGCGATACACAGTAGTACCGCTACCTACGTAAATTCCAGGGGGCACGTACTCCTGGCCCATTATTTCGGCAATCTCTCCGGTCTCTCCATTCCAGGGAGCGATGTCTTGGTCTTTCACCGGCACGTTCCATCTCCATGAAGCATTTAAATCCTCCTCGACGTTCGCAATGAAAAATCCTGGCCGCTTCTCGCTCCTACCGGGGATTCGCGGACGCTTAGATATTTGCAGAGTCCTTTGACATTATTCGCAGCGTTTAGGGGAGGATCGATGGACCTGGTGAGATTCGAGGATTATCACTAGAACTACTAGACACTTCCTGGGCATATTTGGAATACCATATATATCTTTTAAAAAAGGGGAGAGTGAGAGGAAGTTGTAGTGAATCAATAGGATGATGTAAATACTGCGTGAGAATCATGGAAAATCTCAAAAGATACATCGTTATAAAGCACCGCGATTTTAATAAAGAAACCGCGATAAAGAAACGAGTGGGCAGTCATTTTGACTGGTTTGGTAGTTCTAGTGTTAATAATCTGAATATTGCATAATTTCTGACGATTTTGGGTTTTATTATATATATATTATATTTTTTTATTATTATTTTATATATATATATATTTTTTTTTTAAAGAAGCGACTGAGCATTCATTTTGATTGGTTTGGTAGTTCTAGTGTTAATAATCTGAATATTATACAATTTCTGACGATTTTGGGTTTCGAGTTCATCATAAGAATTCTTAAGCTTCTCCGTAAAATTTTCTTGAGCAAGGTAATAACGCAAGACGACGAAATTCCCTGCATTCCATATTTACCACAATTCCTTAAAAATTAAAATATTAATTTCCGGAAACGTCAAGGTTTTTCAAGAAAAACTATCTACCAAGATAACAAATCTTGTAATAAAAAATATCCTAGGATACTATAAGCCAAAAATCATATAATCATATCGCCAATCAAACTGTAAATCATATCTCAAACAATATAATATAAACATCATAGAATACTATAAACCATAAATCACACCAGAAACAATATAATATAAATATCACAGAATACTATAAACCATAAATCATACCAGCAACGATATAATATAAACATCATAGAATACTATAAACCATAAATCACATCCCAAACAATATAATATAAACATCATAGAATACTATAAACCATAAATCGCATCCCAAACAATATCACGGATTACTATAAACAATAAATCGCATCCCAAACAACATCCCACTATGAATGTCACAGAACTTCTGCCAAATTGGGATCCCATCCTCGTCGCAAAAATCCCTAATCTCCTCCCCGCAACTTTCCTTATCGAGGCAATAACGCGAAAAGACAAATTCGATCCCGAATTCCCCGCAATTCCGCGAAATCAGCAGAACCGCGATTTCACGTCGAGATTTTCAGATTCGGCTGCGGGCGCTTGCTAAACGCGAAATATGGCGGCTCGCGCCGCGCCTTGGGCTTCTCTCCTCTCTCGCGGACGAAGCGGGGAAAAAATAAAGATCCGCGCAACTTTTTCCGATATCCAAGACTTCTTTTCCTCGGGCGAACGCGATTTCCTTCTCGGCTCCGCGCGCATCTTTGTCTCCACCTCTAGGGCCTGGCGAAAAGTTCGAGCCAGTGGCTCTCAACACTTCTCAACTCACCAAGCGCTCCTGGGTAATAAGGTAAATTTGGGGAGCGTCGAAATCGAGGGAAAGGAAGGATAAGAATACGCGTTTTTTTTCATTGTAGTAAGTTTTTAACGTAAGTTTCGTTTTGTCGTGGAAGTTAATAGTATAAATTGTATCAACGATTAAAAATTGGATGCGTGACTTTTTATCTTTATCTTTCATTGCAGTTTATCTCCTTATTCACTTTATTTCTTTATGTTTTTATTTTACTTTTAGTTTGCTTCTCCTTTTCTGTTCATTTCTACTTTGCCTCTTTGTCTTTTTCTCACAATTATGCAGTTTTACTTGGAGAAACCAAGGTAGTTTTCTTTTTTAAATGACGACTGCGTTTTTGGAATTAAAGTGCTGTTAATTAGAAACGAGGTTGAAATGTCCTGATACAGTGGCTATCAAGAAAGAAAACATTGATTAAAAGCAAACCATATATTTGCCAAAGCAGTTGGTAAAATGATTATTACGAACATGGAATTTATTTTATTCGATGTTTGATCAATGCGATAGCAGAGTTTTACTCCATGTGTTTAGTAATATTTTAATATCCATTATTCGTCTATATCCTTAAGTCGTTCTCTATTAAGACTGCTATTTCATCGTTTTATTCGCAGCTCGTAAGAAACTTGCGAGCCACGGTTTAAGAACCACTGGCTTAAGGTGACCAACTTTGTCCAAGATTATCGTTATACAATGCAGACGCCGTGTAACGGAGGCCTGCGAAGAAATGTCAGCTGGAAATTCGCCTTGGCGGTAATTAAAAATCCGTAGGAAGTGCGCAGACCGCTTGGAACTTTCGCGACGGCCGTGGACGCTTCACGAGGCGCGATTCGAGTGATTCGAATTAATCGAATTAATCGAACCAATCGAATAAATCGAACAAATCGAATAAATCGCACCAATGCGAACAAATCGAATAAATCGACTATAGATTATGTATTCTTGTACTTTGTACTCTGCACTTTGTTTCTGACCGCTTCGTTTTTCTGGAGTGTACGTATATTTATGCATTGTTTATGCGTATATGTATTTGTGGTGTGCGTAATTATTGGTTTAAAATTATTTTGGCCTTGTCGTCGTTGTTCTGGTTCTTCTTTTTTAATATAAAGTATTTTGCAAAATAACCTGGCATCGTTGTTGCGGTTGTTGTAGTTATCGTTGTTTTCTATGCCATGTACTTTAAAATTATTTTGGCCTTGTCGTCGCTGTCGTCATTGGTTTTTTATACAAAGTATTTAAAAATGACCTGGCCTCGTTGTTGTTTTTGTTGTTGCCTACTAAGAATTAACAACGTTACTTATTACGACCATTAAGCGAAAGAAAACGATCGTAGAATTTACGTATCGATCCGATGGAATCGCTGAAAGTCATAATGAAACGGCACCAATTAACGTTGCTACGCCAGGCCGATTTTCGCGCTTTTGCTTATGCATTTCGGTCCCCCGCTTGCCGGCGACATTCAAATTGCATCCACGGCCGCGTTCCATGAAATTAATCTCAATCGTTCGCGCCGACAAATCGCGACTCGCTTTGTGCACCGTATAAATACGTAACGCACGCGCTGTTAAGCAACTTGGTGATCCCGTGCAAACGACTTGCCAGCTCTCTGTTTTGGCCAGTGTTTCCAAACTGACTCGCGTGATTATAATCTTAACGGATTCAATGCTGAATACGGGATGAATTACTTTTTATTCGTATTTTACTTAGACCAGCTTTACGATTACGGATATTTGTTATATCCGTGATATCAAGAGCGGTTTCCAAAGTGGATTTTGAAAGATAGACTAGGATTCTTTTTTAAAATATTTCCAAATAATTCATAAGAATGGTTTATTTAAGTAATAATTCTAATGTGTATTTTTTATAACGCGATGTTGGTATTAAGATAAGTTCAACGACCATAAGGACCTAAAGGAGTCTCGATTTAATTAACACGTTTTTGTTAAAATTAATTATATATTCTAAATATATGATATTTATAAATAATATTAAGAGAGATTATTTGTTAGACACTTAGAGTTCTGTTTATATCTTACTCGGTCTTTTTCTTTACCTTCGATACTAGCATGAATAATGTAGATGCACGAGCTTACATTGACACCCAGTGTAGATATAGATATAAAGGAAGAACCTATTAGCCGCGTTAAAAAATCAAAATACACTTGGCACCTAGTGTCAACTGGTACCAAAAACAATACGTTGCAACAAAACTCCATGTTACCAAAGCAATATAACAAAAAGAGATTAGGTGTTCACATGTCTGTAAAAACAGCCAAATTTTCTGTTATGCTAAACAATCCGACGATCTTCAGCAAAACTCCATGTTACCTAAGCAACATAACAAAAAGAGATTAGGTGTTCACGTATTTCTAAATACAGCGAAAATTTCCCCCTTGTTCCAGGCTTGAAAAAAAAAAAAAAATGGATTGTTCCAGAGTTCCAAAGTGCGCGCTCGGACAAGTGGAATGGCAAACAAAGCCGTGGAACTTTCCTTGCGCAATTTACATCCACGTATCTCACCCCATTATGCGTCCGCCATTTTCATCCCGCTGTCCATTCAGGCTACCCCTTTGCCGCCCCGAAAATATTTTGTTTCGACCAGCGTCAACGTTTTTGCCCGCGAATTAGCGGTGAAAGCGATTTATGGGGGAATAAATTATGGCGATTTAGGAGAATCGCCTGGAAAACCGTACATTCGAGGGCCGTTTTATCGGCGTAACGACCGTTCGATTTGGGTTTCGATTAATTTACAGGCCGAACGAAGCGATGCGTTTAACCCATTACTCGCCATTGTCCCCCTTTTTGGGACGCTTGTTTTTTTTATTTATCTCCACCTAAGCAGTGGAACCTTTAATTTCGATCGTTCCAACTAAATATTGTACTGACTTCTATAAAAATTAGTTTTTCTTTTAGGTTTTACTAAAACAGTTTTACTAAATTAGTTTTAGTTTGGAAAAATGCTTAAATTAAAAATTAGCTTACCATAGGAAATTGATTGATGAGTGACATTTTGAGGTTTGCTATTGATATTAAGGTTTACTATCCATTCATCTCCAACAGTGAACTAATCAGAGAAGAAACATTTTCATCAAGCTTGTAACCCTCCTAGCAGTCAGTACAACATCTAGATACAACCATCAAAGCTAAGAGTCCCTCTACTTAGCTCAAAACCAATAAAAAAAACAAGCATCAGAAATAGCCACAATAATAAACAACGTATCAAATAATAAAAACTACCTATATAACATATTTGTTATACAGGTTGTATGCTACAAATAATAAAAATACCTATATGACATACAAATACCTATATAATTCGAGGAACACCTCGCTGAGACATCCAATAATGAAAAAAATCTCACCAACAAGATTTCTCTACCCTATTCCACAATGTTTCGTGCACCGAAGAGGATCGTCAACGCCTTGCACGCTTACACTCGGAATTCAGGGCGAGGAATAAAATTGAAAGAACGGATCCTCGACGCGCAATCGGAAGCCTTCACATCCCTTGGCTCATCGATGGAGCCTCGAGAACGTAGATCGACGAATTCCGGAGAACGCGGTGTCACTGTATAGCGATAATTGTGTCCCGGCTGGCGTCGTTCGTTATCGTCGAGGGCGTCCGCAGAAGGGTGCCACGGGGACGAGGCAGAAGTGACCCTCGACCCTTTTGGACTTCCATAAACCACGAGTGTCCGCCTCTGCGCCGAGCACCGGGGGAAAAAAAGCCAAGGAACGAGCTTCGACTCCCTTTCTTCGTAGTCCAGCGCCGAGTGTCGTACTCCATTCGAGTGTTTGCCCTCCTGCGATTAGGGCCAGGATTATTTGCATTCGGAGGGTAATTGTATAGTCTTCGCTGTTCGTGGATTTTTGGGCATCTTTCTGCGCGCCAGAGGAAAGAATAACGAGGGACGGGTCCGCGAGAGAAGGAGCGAGGAGGATCTCTCGCTCCCTTTCTTTGTAGTCGTACGACGAGTGTTGCACTTCTCTCGAGTGGCCGCCCTTGTAGAATGAGGGCCAGGAATTGTTTGTCTTGGAGATATGATTATATCATTTTTGGGATTTCTGGGAGGGGAGTTTTTGGGAAAGAGCTTGTGCGCGAAGTGCGAGGGAATATTGAGGAATGAGCTGGGTCGATCCTCTTTTCTTTGTGCAGTTCAATGCCAGGTCTTTGCTTCGTTTGTAGTATAAGCTATTATTATTCCGCTAATAAAAGGACGAATAAGTGGTTTTGTCAGCTTGCACTGAGCATTATTGTTTTCTGAGCAGGAAGTTTTGTTCATGATTCATCATTTCACGGGTCGATTGTCGAATGATTCGCTTCCTTACTTCACTTATAATATAAACTACTATTATTCTGGTAATAAGATAAATAAGCGGTTTATCTGCTTGTACTAAGCACCATCGTTCTTTGAGCATTAAGCTTCGTTCATGATTGATTATTTTACGGCTCGATTGTCGAATAATTCGCTTCTTACCTCACTTATAGACAAATAAGCGGTTTTATCTGCTTCCACTAAGCACCATCGTTCTCTAAGCATCGAGTATCGTTCATGATTCATCATTTCGAGGCTCGATTGTCGAATAATTCGCTTCTTACCTCACTTATAGACAAATAAGCGGTTTTATCTGCTTCCACTAAGCACCATCGTTCTCTAAGCATCGAGTATCGTTCATGATTCATCATTTCGAGGCTCGATTGTCGAATAATTCGCTTCTTACCTCACTTATAGACAAATAAGCGGTTTTATCTGCTTCCACTAAGCACCATCGTTCTCTAAGCATCGAGTATCGTTCATAATGCATCATTTCTCGACCGACTCTCGCCGCGAGGATCCCTTTGCATCAGTTCCCGAAAGATCCTTCCTACGTGCCAATAATGACTCCTGCTTAAATAATAGAAATGACGTTTAATTCCGTCGTCAATGTCAAACGCTGAGCGCGCTCAAGTGCCGATTTATTTCGGCAGCTGTAAATGAAATAATTTGCACCGTCGCCGGCTAATTTGATCGAGTGGACGGACTGATATAACGTAGTCCAATGCACGGTATATTATATAGTCGGCCCCGGTGGAATGAAATAAAGGCAAGGAATAAAAATAGAGGGAGTGACATCGAGTTGTGCGGAATGAAGGGCGAATGCCAAACAGGAAAACGCTTTTAATCCCTGTAATATTATAGGCGGACCGCGGATGGGCAAAAAGGAAAAAGCGTGGATAATAAAAATCGGCTGTAAAAAATTCACGATTTTCGAAAGGACCACTTCGAAATTGTAAATTTGTGTGAAACTAGGATGAAAGTAAAATGAAAGTAATGTCGACAGCTATTTTTACATTTTTGCTCATATATTTGGAGGAATTCTGTATTCTTTTTTTATTGGAGTTTTTGGAGTCGTAATAATTTTTTAATATTGCCATTAATTTGCATAACGCATTACTTCGCGCTTGCGTATATTCCCAAAATATAGTTTCTCGTTTCTCACGCTTATCCTTCGTCGATGTTATTCCCCTTAATCCTTTGCGCTTCGAAAAGTTGTATCTATTTCATAAGCAGAAATCCAGATTGCAATTTATGTTCAAATTCTGTCACAAAGTATACATATGGACCGCTTATTTTGAAAGTGGTGTAAGTCTGGTTAAACAAAAAGTCTAACTAAATTAATATAAACAAATTTTATTTGTTTTATTATTAATATAAACAAGTTTATAGTTATAAACAAAAAATTTACGCTAAATTAATTATAAAGCACGTGATATATCATTTTTTTTTCAATTATGGGCTTACACCACTTTCAAAATAAACGATCCATATAATCATCGATGAAATATTCGAAAGATGTTTCTCTAATAACCAGGAGCAGACAAGACAGTCGGGGCATTATTAGATTTTGCTGTACAAAAACCTGCGAATTATCGCTAAACAAAAATACCATGTCGTACAAAATTCGACATAGGAGCGCAAAGGGTTAAATCCCTCGACCCTGAGAAACCACGAATAATCCCGAAGCTTTTTATTCCTCGAGGAATTCTCCGCGTTATACAGAGTTACGTACTGCAGAGCTGTCAGCGTCTTTTACGTTTTATCCTCGCCCGTAACAGACTCCTCGCATTAATCATCCGTGACAAAATGTAAATAACCTTTGGAAGACCGCGCCTCTCCTTTCCCTCATAATAGTTACAAGCGACTCGCCTATCTTACACGCGCGTCATCCTGTTTTATACATCGGCCCCCTGCCCTTTTCTCCCTAACTGCCATGTTTTTTTAATAGCCGCCTCGCCGGGAGACACGAGCAGACCTTGGAACTTCTCTTTTTCTTGAGCCTCCACGGCTGCAACTCGCTCGCGTGTCTCGAATGTACGCCACTCCTGTCCTCCACGTAAGTCTCGCGTCGTTTTCTGCTCGGCCAGCGTCTATCCTCCGTAGCTTATTCGTCGAACGTGCAAAGTGGATTCTGAAATCCTCGTAAATGTTTCTCTTTCGCTCTTCGGGATTATTCTTTCACTTACGATCGCTTATTTACTTTGGTCCTCCGCGATTGATACATTTTTACAAAGGTTTTCTTGGTTTGGAAATCAGGGATGTGTCGATTCTTTCGTAAAGGATGGATTATGTTAGACAGTCGGTTGCTTTTGGAAAGTGGATTTTGAAGATCCTCATAAATCCTTCTCTTTTGTTCTTTATAATTAGTGTTTAACTTGAAATTAGTTATTTACTTTCGTTTCGTACGATTAATATATTTTTACAGATGTTATCTCGCTTTATGAACTCAGTGTTGAGTTTATCTTTTCCTAAGCGATATATTATTTTAAACAGTTGAAACTTTGAAGCAGAAGCGACAATATTTTGAGTTACGACTAGTACACGTTGTCGTGCGTGAAAAGTAGTTGCGGTTTGGTTTTTAAAGTGATTTATCGCTTGTCCAGGTAATCGATCATTCATAAACTTCTTTATATCCTGTGGAAACTATATATGAGCTCAAAGAGGGTGTAACGCGTCTCCAAGTGAAGACATATTCAAGTAGATGCGGTATAAGTTGAAAATTCTAAGCGTTTTATAAGATTTTATAATTACTATTAATTTAAATATAAATTCATTTTATATAAATTAATTTTTTAACATACGTAAGTCTTTTTCCTCCAACAAATGTCTTTCTCAGTAGTCCAAAATTATTCACGCCTCACGAGAGGTACAAAGACGACAGCGAGGAATCCACTCGAATGCACATATTTAATCTCCTTTCGCGATAACACAAACTACCACAAGATCTCGACACTCTTCTCAAATAGAATCCATGTTCACAATAATATCGGTACAACCTTTCAAAAAGATCAAATTCATCGAATGTAGACGAACCAGGCATTAACTATACCCTCATATGAGAACCCCATGACCTAAGGGGTTAAGTTCACTGAGACCCACACTTTTCAAAGAGCTCCCAGGAGGTAACTGGTTAACAACACATCCCTGAAAAAGCAAGCAGCCTCTCTTTTACCTCTTACAGTTCCGCGTGCCCAATCCTGTTTCGCGCCCCGTGCCTCCACCCCCTCGCCGTTCCGCTCCCTTAATAACCATCCGCAGGAGAATGCAAACGCGAAATCCTCCCCGTCAGTCTTCGCCTCGTGGGAGCGGCTAGGTTTAATTAAATGATAAAAGTAACCGCTCGCTGAAGGGGAGGCCAAAGCTGTTAGGTTACGGGCCACGCGGCAAGGCAGAACCGCAAGAGGGGCGAATTCGAAGGGGCGAACGAGGAGGAATAGTGGAAAGGATAAAAGTAACCGCTCGCGGGGAAGACAATGGAGAAAGGGGGGGGGGGGGAAGCCAGGGGGTAAAAAGTCCGTTCGAAGTGCCAGACGTGATTTCCATACGAGGAAACCGCCTTTCCTTTATCCTGGGCCCTTTTCTCCCCCCCCTCCCTTTTTTTTCTCCTTTCGACACGTTCCTCTGGGCACCGACCCCGTTGTCGTTCCGCGTATATCGTTATCCGCGCTTTGGCCCTGGCAGGGGGCGTAACCGCTTTAACGAGGATAACCGAGGGACCGGCGAGTTGCCACGGAAATGCCCGAAGTCCCACGATCGGCTTTCCTTTAATGGACGCTCCTTCGTTCGCGCGGGATTTGAATGATTGAAAAGCTGATTCCTTTTTTTGGGGGTTTTGTGCGGTGTAAGATCTGTTTTGTTTTTTTTTGAAGGGTGTTGTTTTTGGGAGGAACGATCGTGGAAGGTTCTAATGGTGTTTTTTTTTTATAAATGTTCCTTCGTTTCGCGGGTTTGAAGTGCTTAAAGTGCCGATCCCTTTGTTTTGGGCATCGCGGAATTTTCTGCGGTATATAATGAGTCTGTTTTGCTCTTTCGCTCGAAATATCGTCGAAAGTCCTGATCGCGTTTTTTTTAATGGACGCCCCTTTGTTTCCCGGGATTAAAATGCTCGAAGGGCTTTTGTACGGAGTATAATCGTTTATTTTGCTCCTTTGCTCGAAATGTCAGGGAAGGTGCCGGTGGTATTTTTAATGGACGCCTCCTCCTTTGGTGGAATTAAAACGCTTAAAGAGGAGCAAGTGCTTTTATTTGAAGCGTTAGGAAATTTTATATGGTCAATGATTATGCGGCTTGCTATTTCGCGGGAAGCGAACTGGAAGGTTCTGATCGCGTTTTTTTAATGGGCGCTCTTTTGCTTGGTGAGATTAAGATATTTAAGGAGGCCATCCCTTTGTTTGGAGCTTTGTGGTATTTCGTGGGACGAACGATCGTTCGTCGTCCTCTTCGCTTGAAATATTACGAGAGATTCTGATCGCATTTTTTAACGGATGCTAAAGAAGCGATGCTTTGAGGCATCGTCAATTTTCGCACGACAAATGATCATTCCTTTCGCTCTTTCTTAAAATATCTCTTAAATATCGATTCGCCAAATGGACTTTTATTATAAATACTTTTTCTTACACAGAAAATATTATTATGAAGACTTTCTCCTTTGCTGGAAATAAAATGCACGTTTAGATGATTAGTTTGTTTAGACTACTGTAGAATTTTCTAATGAAAGTGATCCTTTCTTTGCTATTCATATATTATATTCATATAAACACTACTTCTATTCTCCATCTAATATAATCCACGGATCGATCCTCTTTCCCTCACCAATCCACAATTTCATTCGCATAGCATTTTCCACAAACACTATTTCTTTTCTGCATTTAAAATGATCCACGATCCCTATCTCCGAACCATTGTACAATTTTATTCACCATCTTTTACGAGGATCCTACGTAAAAAAAAAGAAGGACCATTCGCAATCCACAAATCCTTTAGAAACACGTGCAATAAACGGCGGCCAATGAAAGGAGAGCCAACAAAATTCATGCCCTTCGATGTCCTGATCTCGCGCCGGACATCCGGCAGCTTCATCCTGGATTTTATGGGGCCAATCCGGGCGCCTATCGGTGTCAGGAGCAGCGTACCGAAATGTCCATTCCTACCCCCGACGATTTGTAACCATTTGAATAACCCAATCGCGAATTATGGAGATCCGAAGTGCGCCGGCGAATTTGGCGCGCAACAATTTAACAGACGCCCGCTTACCTAAGCGGCGTATTTACATCCACATCATATACACCAGTGGTTCTCAACCTTCGTTATTAAGGGATATTAAGTCTTCAAGATTGTGCGACACGTGGAGAATTTTGCTAAGTATTCGAATAAAAGTATATCGAATAAAATAATTATTGTAATATTAATCATTCAAATTTACAGAAAGAATGTTTTTAAACAAACTGTTTAGAATATTCGAAATTGTGCTCAAGTTTGTGGGAGTTTGGGGGAAAAGCTTTGATGAGGATTTTGTGAAATATAAGTACATTTTATTGGATGTTTATTAATTTAAACAACTCGTTGCACGTTTTTGGAATAAGTATTGTAACGAGTAGGAACTTTTGTTGCAAAGACAAACGATAAATTGTTTCTACTTTGAAGGGGGATACGATCTTTCAATTAAATTATCAATTAAACATTTAATATATATTTTTTAATTTCATTTCAATTTAATATATATATATTTAAACATTTGTAATATGGTGAGTGTCTTTCTCCATTCGGAGATATTTTTTTCAGACGCTTCTTCTAGCAATTCAATTCATTAACGACCGAGATCCGAATAATCGTATTTCCAATACCAACGCTTATCGATTGAAATTCGATTTGCATTTTTCGAAACTGATGTTTATCGATCGAATTAACAATGCATTGATTATGTCGTTGGTTTATCATTTGTCCGTGATTTGCTTCTCAATGTGTATGCACGCGTACTTCCACATATATATATACGTACGTAAACGCACATACGTGAATCGATGGACGAATTCTCGATTTCCATAATTCGCAATCTGAGTTTCGAGCGAAGAGCCTTGCATTTGACATCGATTATGTAAGGCAACGGACAGCGAATGGATTAAACGCCATTATGTCGTTTCGTAATTATTATTTTAACGTCGCCTCGTGGAGTGCCGCTAAGGAGGAGGGTGAAATTGGTAAAACTAGACTTTAATGCGCGTATTATGTCCCTCGGATAATGTTACTTTAACGAGAGCAAAGTTGCACGGAGGAATTTGCGGATATAACGAAGGTTTAATGCGAGAGGCGCTGAAACCAGTTGAGATCATATTTTAGTCATTTCTCGATCAGAATTGTAATTACTTAACAACAATCGTAGTTTTTTTTGAAAAGATCGATGTACTTTTAGAACTTCGTAGTTTTTTACGATTATTAACAAACTTCTTGTGATTCGATGAGATAAGATGCGATGTGTATATGTGTGCGTGCGTGTCAATGAGTAACATTTGTGCGTGTGTGTGTCGATAAATAAAATTTGATCGACGTACATCGATCAAAATAATACGCAGTGTATCTACATTGCTTTTATCATTAATACGTGCCTTTTCAAATATGTAACTTAATACTTAAGCGTAGAATTTTCTCAAAATTAGTAGCGTAGAAAAATGCACTAATTTTCGAAACGTTGACACTTTTAAAAATAAATATTAATTCCAGCAGGCCTTTGCATACACTTGCTTCTATTCCCAACGAATCAAATATTAAAATATCGAAGCATCGGAATATAATACCACAAACATTATTATAGAATCTATGATATATCGAAATATTGATTCCACCAGCCAAGCGTCACCTCTTTGCATACAACAAATATTAAAATATCGAAGCATCAGAATATAATACCACAAAAATTATTATAGAGTCTATGATATATCGAAATATTGATTCTACCAGCCAAACGACACCCCTTTACATACACTTCCCTCCATTCCCAAGGAATCAAATATTAAAATATCGAAGCATCAGAACACTTAAGATATATGCCCACAGACCACGAAGTTCGAAGGATCGAGGATACATCGAAATATTGGTTCTTCCAGCTGAACGCCACCTCTCAGCCCGAGCATTCGCGATTTTGGTGGCCAGCCCTCTTTCGCAATCCAGATTCTTTCCCTCCGCCTTCCTTTGTGCTTCATCACGAGCCGCGCATTTCCCCGAGCGGTTACAGGAAAACAAAGCAGCGCGGCCTGTCGTTCGAGAATAAGTCTTGTGTATGCGCATGTTTTAACATGCATTATTGTCAGAGGATGGAACTCACCGGCACGGACATACTTTGTCCCTCTTTCAGCGCCGAGGTCTTGATCCTCAGTGCGCACTGGCACTAAATATTACGACGAGATCTGAATAAATACCGAAATTTGAACCAGTTATCGAGTATTTCGAAATATCGCCTGGATTTTTTCTGGATAATTAATCGTCTATTTTGCAAGAATTATGAAGGATCGATATTTAGTGCGGTGTATATTCAGAGCACACTGGAACTACATATTTCAACGACAAGATCTGAAATAAATACCAAATTTTGAAGCAGTTATCAAGTATTTCGAAATATCACTTGGATTTTTTCTGGAAAGATAATCGTCTATTTTGCTATTAATGCATATAATGCATTAAAGCTGCTGCTTAATTATGCCGTGTATATTATATATCTTCCAGCCAAGATCATTAACAAAGTGCATTATTTACAACATATCCAGCAAGAAGAATGATTAAGAAAAAAAAACCCTTTTAACTTCTTATCGAAATATCAAGCGTGCGTGCGAAAATGCGAATGTTTATCGACGTTTGCACGGTGCAATTCTGGGCACTCGTGCGAGCTTATTTTAGAGGCAATGTTCCCCAGGCACACGTTATCGCGACAAAAAAAAATCCCCGTGCTTCGAGCAAGCGCTAATTAAGATTAATGAGTTGTCCAAGAAATTGGGATCAAGCTTTCCCGCGGTAATTAGCACTTCATGCCGGCTATAAAGGTTGTTAAGGAACTATAGGCACGAACTTTGCGACTTAATGGAAATTCATGCTGGGGAAAATATGCGAGGCGCCTGTACGAAAAACTTTGGTTATGGACTCTGGCCAAGTGTTTCTTTACCTGGCCTACTGTTCACAATTGTTTTATCCAACTGACATACAGTACAAAAATTTCTTCTTTATATAATATATTATACATATAAAATTATATATATATATAATATCTAGAACATGACAAAAAACAAAGTACAAGTAAACGTACCCAATAAGTATGATAAGGATAAAAGCTTAATAGAAAGTTTATATGTCGAGCACGCTTTTAAAGTCGCGTATTATCGCAACATTTTTATTCTCCCTTAAGTTTTAAACTATACTCGTTGTTAAATTCGAGAACTTAGTGTCTTTAAAATTCGTAGTCGTGATCGAAAACGCATGCATAACGTACGAACTACTTGTCGATCATTCGCAGATTATCTTCTGTATCCTATCTTGTGTCCTGTATTGGAATTTTTCTTATGTCTGTCTGCAATTAAGTCAGTCTCTATGCAATTTATAATCATGACTTTAAGCACGTGCTCAACAAGACTACAATACAAAGAAGTTTCCATCGATCTTTCCACCTTATCACATTTATTTTGTACATTTATCTGTACTGTGTCTTTTGTCACGTACACGTTCTTATTTGTCTATAAGTTAACAAGTCTCTATAAAATATATAATTGTGACCGTGAACATATTCTTCAACATACAAAATTCCAATCCATCTTTCCCTCTTATCACGTTTATTTTGTACAATTATCTGTACCTTGCCTTTTCTGACTTACTGGATATGTTCTTATTTATCCATAAGTTAACAAGTTTTTGGAAAATTTACAATCATAACCATGAAGATATTCTTCAACATACAAACTCCCAATCGATCTTTCCCCCTGAGACATATTTCGTCCACTTTCCTCCATCTCACCATTCATTATCCATCGCATTTTCCTATCCCCGTCCACGAGGAACATACCGATAGTTTTTTAACACCCAATATAAAAGACTTCGGCCAACTAAACCGGAGCACGCTAGGGAGCACTCTTCCTCCTCTCGTCTGGTACTTATTACTGCAAGAGGATCCCCCTCTCACCCCTCCCTCCCCCACCATCTCCCATCTTCGTTATCTTTTCCTGCTTCATTCTGCCTCCATTCGTCTCCAGGAAGCCGCTCCAAGGCGCAACCCTCCCTGGGGAATAACTTTTCAATTTACAAGTGACCCTCCGCCGATTCCTGGGCCAGACGTGCCACGTGTGCCTCGAGGAGGAACGCACAGGGTGGACACAACGATCGATGAGCAACGATTTTCGACCCACGTTGTTTCCGCGCTCCTCGATTTTTTTTTTCTCATCCTGACTTCATCGAGACCACGTGAACGAATTTTATGCACTTTTTATTCGTTTCTTATACCTTACATCCTGTCTTTATATATTTCTATATTCTATGTTTTACGTATTGTGTAGGAGAATATTCATTTTCTGCACTCATCGTTTCATCTAATAATATATATAATTAATAATAATTGAGATAATATATGTAAATAATATATAATAATAATAATTGAGATGTGATTTTTAAGTAAGAATGAAAAGCGTGGAAAAGATTTGGGGTAATTGTTTTGAGGCTCTGTAATTCGAATTTCTGGCGGTCCATTCTGTTTTGTAGAAATCCTATTTTTTTTTTTACAGTATCACTTATGAGAGATGCGAGAAGAAGAAGTGAAAATCTGTGTGAAAGGAAGTCATTAAAAACTCGTAAGGTGATATTTTCGTTTACTTCTGATTTCTTTTATATTTTTACATTATAATGGAAATGGAAAAGGGGCTCTTGGGTATGAAGAAGCCATGGAAAAATGGTAAGATGATATCGCGATGTATATTTAGTTTCTCGTATAGTTTTACTTATAATGAAAACACGAAATCAGCATAACACAAAATTACATCCAGAATTCGTATAATTTAATGGTTAATGTTTTTTTTTCTAAATTGCCCTGTATTTATAAAGACGTATTTTCTATAATTTTATATATTTTAAAGAATTCAAACATCATTCAGATGATTATATTAATCTATTAACACTTTCTTCTTCCATTCTCTTTTCCTTACTTCTTTTCTCAAACACGGAATTGATATCAAGTAAAATATGTACATAAAAATAAACTTAACGTAACAAGCATGTAAAAACGATAATACATCATTCGATATACATAATATATAAATTATGCAACAATCGTTAACCACTCGAAGAGCTCAGGTTTCGGGGCTTTCAGAGTGGCTCGTACCTCTCGCGCAGATCCGAAATATCACGCGCGACGAGTTCATATTTTCCAGATTAATAAACCAGGAAGCGCTCTGGCTTCAAAAATGTTTAATTATTTCATCCTCCTCGCATCTCGACTGGCGCAAAGTTTGCATATACGACATGTGCCGCACAGGTGACTCGCGTCCTTTTCATTGTGAGAACGTACCCGGAATTATGCACGATCAAACACAGTGGCAAAATTGTACCCGGCGGACCATCCGCTTTTTTCCCTTTCTTCCTCCCTTTTCTTTTTTTTTCTCTTTTTTTTTTCACAGACCTTACTGTCCTCCCACCGACGTTCGAATTCTGCCGTCATTTCTGGGATTGGCGTAACTCTCGTATCTTTATCTGGCCCGTGGTTTAATGTTTTAAGGAAATTGCGTTGAAGTATATACATACATACGTACATATATATATA